>RJWM01015627.1:0-47389 GCA_004363535.1 Dasyprocta punctata | reverse complement strand
GTCCGGCTTAATATTTTTTCTTAAAATATTTGCATTTTAACATTGCCTTTGATTTTAGCATTTTCTTTGTAAAATACGATTTTAGGGTTCAGGGTGGAAATTGTATTTTGCCAAAAGCAATGCCCACCTCTATAACTTGCTCATTTGTACATTCATAGGTATGGACTGTTTAGCTAAGAATATGGCTGAGCTGTCTGTGTCTTATGGCAGAGTCTTTCTTTTTGTTTTTAAGTATTCCTGTACCATTGATTTTATCATCTCATCAGTATTAAGAATGGATGTATGAAAGCAAAAGCAAAATGTATGAAATTTGTGCAATTTCTTCACCATTTGCTTTCAGTAGTTTCAGCATGACCCAAAAACATATTTATAAAAAAAGAATGGAAAGTAGCAATGCTCTCATTCATCTTACTTTCATGACAGCATAATGAACAATCTCTGAATATTAAATGCTCACATTAGTACCATTTGCTTTAGGATGACATATGATGTGAGAATTCCCACAGACTTTATTCTGGATCATTTATTTACAAACAAACAAAATAGACATACTATAGTGGTTTCACCCATCAGACAGTTCTTTGGAAAAAGACTTCAGAATATAGCAAGAAAACTGAGATTCACTAAGACAAAGCAAAGATGTATAAATTTTTGTTTACGAGGTTCATTGATTTCTAATAATGTTTATATTTCAGGTCAGTTGCTTCGGTTAAAAATGTTTCGAGAGGATCATGGATCATGGATGACAATGTTCTTCAGCACAATTCTCTTTCTCTTCATATTCTCTCACATATACAACACGATTCTTCTAATGGATGGCAGCATGGGGTAGGTTTTCTTTCCCCTTTCTTCTGTGGTGAGTGTTATATTTGGAACTAATAAGGATTTAACCAGAACTTTTTGGTTTGTAGTAAGTAAAATCTCCTTTACAAATATTGTATCCTAAATAGGGATAATGTGTGCTTTTCTTATTTAAGGAATATCTTTTTTCAAGATGCCTATAGGATTTTACAGTACTTAGATTTTGTTCTTTATCCTTTAGAACTTTTCTGTGGGGGTAGTTTGAGGACAGGTACTAATTCAATTGTAGCAACAGAGAGTGTGATAATCAGGAAGCTTACTGACTTGTTTATATTCATCTAATTAGTAGAGCAAGGGTATGTTGAAAATCTTTAGGGTTGCAGTTCCATTGTACCATACCTGAATAAATGAAAGTATTTGGGTATTTTTGGTAGCGTTACTTTTTACTCTTTTGGTAGTTTCAACTGAGATACCTTTGTTATAGATGGGTCATTGTAAAAGTAAGCCACCCTAAATTAAATGCAAGTTTGTGATCCATACTTACCAAATCATCATACCTTGTAGATGTGTTAATATATAGGTTTTTTTAAAAACTTAATCTAGGAATTTCATTATATAATAAAACACAAGAATTGGTCTCTCAGTATAATTTCCTGTAGGTTTGCTCTCAGTAAGTTTTGAGGGAAGCATAGAAGGAGATTGGCTAAGCCTACAGCATTAAGAAATAGGTCAGTGGTAGTAATGCTGCCTTATATATTTGTTGTGCAGTGAAATAGTTACTAAAGAAGGTTTTGATCTACCTTCTCCAATAGATTGGAAAGCTAGGCAATAATCTTTTCTTGTAAGTGTTAGATGAGGCATGATTATTGTCCCATTCTATAGTGTGCAGTTGCTTTGATGTTAGATATTGATTTTGGCCACCAGTGTTCAATGCTGAAAGGAAAGGTTATTTAAAATTTTATTGGTTTTATTTTCTCCCCCATTAAAGGAGAAGAATAGTAAAAGGAAAGCAAATATTTCACAAGGTTTTATACTTTAATCTATAAGAACAATTGGTAAATTCAAGAATGAGGTTTTTATATCAAATGCTCCAGGCCTTAGATAGTTACCAAAATGCTTTGTAATTATTTTTTGTACTTAGGATAGTGCCATTATTTCGGGATCTGTTTTTAAATGGTGAAATGACACACTGTAACCTGGAGCTACTCAGAATTTGCCTCAGCCTTTGTGCCTGTAGTAACTTATTGGGTAATGATTGGAGGCACCTAACACAACCAATTTCTCTCTAGGAAATTTTGCACTGTCAGTGTCCTGGGACAAGAAGGAGAGGGGATCCACCTAAAATTAAATTTTTAAAGTTATTACTAGAATAATATGTAGTATAGGAAGTATATCCTTTGTCCGGAAGTTGACTTTTCATCTGGTTTTATTTGTATTTTTATATAGAATGACTGGGTCTGTGTTAACTGGAAATGCTTACTCTATACAAAGAAACAAATTTCAAAACAGTTAAATGTGGTAATAGATAATCCCTTACTCACTGTAACACACTCAATAGCTAATAATAAAATATAATCTTAATAAAAGCTAACAGTTCTGAAGTGCTTAGTATGAAATATGAGCTGTCTCAAATCTCACACCGATTCCTATGCAATAGGTATTTTTATTTAATTAGTTAACTAATTAATTTTTTTTGTGGCACCAGGGATTGAACTCACAACCTCACGCCTGTCAGACAGGCACTTAAGTCACTGAGCCAAACTCCTGGCCCTGGTTTTTTGAGGCAGGGTCGCACTGTGTAGCTCAGGCCAGCCTTGCGCTCACATTGTAGCCCAAGCCAGCCTCAAACTCACAATGCTCCTCCTACCTCAGCCTCCAGAGTGCTGGGATTAAAGGCGTGTGCCACCACACCCGGCTAACAATAGGTATTTTTATTATCTCCATTTTACAGATCAAGAAACTGAGGACTGGAAAGGTTTTGCCACATGCCCAAGGTTCTGTTCTAGCTAAATCTCCTTTTTAAACAGTAATAGAGGAATTGAACTATTAAATAGTGGATTTGTAGTAACACAGCATAGTGAAAGGTCAGCATGGATCTGATAGATGGTTTATGCTGTTATTCATTCACTATTTGCCCACTAGCTTTTCTCTGTATGCTAATCATGCAAACTGAGCTTTAAAATGGAAAGAACCAAGAGTACAATTTATGTGTAGTATCTTCACTTAAACCTGTGTATAGTTTTCTTTTCTTCAAAAGCTAAATATAGTATTGCAGGCTGTTATGTAACTATTGAACTCCAGGAATTTGCCTCATCTTAGCTGGAAAAGCCTCCTTTAGTAAAAAGATGTCTTAAAGTTGTCACTTTTTTGAAAAATCTAAAGCATTGGATAAATTATTTAGTCTTATGAATAAAAATTAAATTGTTAGCCGGGCGTGGTGGCGCACGCCTTTAATCCGAGCACTCGGGAGGCTGAGGTAGGCGGAGCGTTGTGAGTTCGAGGCCGGCTTGGGCTACAACGCGAGCGCAATGCCGGCCTGAGCTACACAGTGCGACCCTGCCTCAAAAAAACCAGGTCCGGGAGTTTGGCTCAGTGCCTTAAGCGCCTACCCTGGCAGGCGCGAGGTTATGAGTTCGATCCCCGGTGCCGCAAAAAAAAAAAAAAAATTAAATTGTTTACAAAAGATATATGACTAATTTTTATGATAAACATTGTTTGAACTATTGAACACCAAAGTAGGGACATGAACTTGGAGGGAAATCAGTTCTTCAAGTCATGGGAACAGTTGTACTTTTGAGGTTCTCCGGGACACACGTGTTATGTGAGGCACTGCTTCATCCTATATGGGACACAAGTGATGAAGCCAGAGAGTGGCTAAGGACAGTGAGCACACACACATCACAGTTGATTGGGTTTCTTTTAGGGTTGCAAGATTCTTTACCCTGACTCTGATTTGCACTGAGGATCCAGATCAATTCTTGTTTATGGATCTCTCTTGGGATATTGGGCTTAACCATTCCCAAAGTATTTCAGGAATTTCTAATGATAACTAGAATTGTGTTCATCCTTTTTAAGACTCATTTCCACAGTTTGAGACTGAAGGACTAGAATGAGTGATGAGTGACTATAAGGTTTTAGAAAGGAGAAAAAATTTTGCTAGGTTTACCTGCTATTTTTTTTCTTTGTCAATTTTAGAATTGCATATAAATTTAGGATAAGTTGGAATTCCATGTTCCCTCATCACCGAGAACAGAATCCCTAGGTTTATTTCAACCACAACGTAAGCCAGAACTGACTTGGCAAGAGTCCAGTGGATTGGCCCCTGTTACGACTTGTATCTAGATGACCCCCCAAAGTCTCATGCACTCATAGATGGGGCTTCACAGAGTTGACTGGATATAGGGCATGTGATACTGTTGGAATTTAAGGATGTGTGTGGTACTAAGTTAGTCCACTGAGTGGAGCTGGCATAGTTCTGTGTGTGGATAATGGAAGCCCTACCATAGGTGGCAGCAATCAATAGTCTTATAGCCTGCATGAAATATAAAGGGAGGGAAGGCAGGCTTGCTGGTGCTGTTTGCTGCTTCACTGGCTCTTACCTGCTTGCTATGGACTGTTTTTTCTCTGTGATGCCCCTCTGTCATGCCACCCTACATTGGAGCCAGCTGACTATGGACTGAAACCTCTACAGACCATAAACTGAAATAAACCTTTTCTTCTTTAACTCATGGGTGTTGAGTATATTGTCTCAGCAATAAGAAAAGTAACTAAAACAGATTTTAGTACCAAGAGTGGGCCCATTGCTGTGATACTTTCTGGGCATGTGTTTCAGGAGCCTTTGGAACTGGGTTGTGGGGAGAGTCTGAAAGGTTTGGAGATGCCAGCTGAAGAAGCAGCCCTAGAGTGTTTGTTGTAAGCTGAACTTGATGGGAGATTCTGGTCAGAACTCAGAAAACCAGAATGCTGATAAAAACATCAGGCTCAGGAGGTTTCAGTTAGCAACAAAGACTTCATTGACTGTTGCACTCCAGACTATGCTTTGGGAGAAAATTTGTTTGCATTTTGATCTTGTCCAAGTACTTTGCCCAAGACTGAGATTAAGGGCAGTGGACTAAATGATCTTGCAGAAGAAATTTCAAGATAGTATAATGTTGAGGCAGTGGCATGGCTACTGTTCAGAGCTTTTAGCCAGATCTATATTGAGAATCAAGAGCAAAGAGCCCAGCAGAATGATATGAAATGTTTTGATTTTAGCTAGAAAGAAAGCTCTGGTGAAGTTGTAGACTACCAAATTGGAGCAGAGGAGATCTTGGTTGCTGAGAAGGAACAGGAGAATAGAAAAGATAGCCTGAGGACATCACAAGAACCTGCAGGGCTCCAGCCTTTGCAGACTCCAAGTTGCAAAGGTGAAAGACTTTGCCTTAAAAAGAGAGCCCCAGAGCACTGTGTTTCAGAATAGCAGTGGTCTAAGGAAGTTGTTCCTTGGAATTTGCTCCATAGTGCTCAGAAATCCAGGTATTTGACCTCTGCAGCCTAGAGAAAAGGACACCTGTCTACTGTTCCAGCTGACAGTACACTTTGGCGTTATTCACACGATACTGATTTTAAGTGCATGCGAAATGAAGTAGTTGTAGGGTCAGAAAGGGTTCCACCAGATTTCAGAAGAAGGCCTGAGAGGCCAGGCAAAATGTCTCCGAGAAGACAGTATGTGAAACTGGAAGTGTGAAGCCAAGGGTGGAGCGGAGACTCCAGAAGGTTGGAGAAGCCAGAATTGTCTGAGGAAAAGTACAAAACTTCTTCCAGTTTTTCACTCTTACATCTCCCTGGAGCCCCTCAATAATGTGGAGTATCTTTTATTATGTAAACCCATTTGGTCCCTTTTTTCCCTTAACTTCTACCTGCTTTGATTTGTCTGTGGCTTTTCTTTTCAGAACTACAATCACTTTAATGTACCTTTCAATCCAAAGAGCCAATACTCTGAGATGAACATTACCATCTAAGAATCTGATGGGACTGGTGCAACTGAGTTTTGGCTTTGTTTTTAAAGTAGTAACTGTTCATTTTCATTTAATTGTGCCACTTAGCTCTTGGGAAAGAAAAGGGACAATACCCCCGCCTCAAAAGAGGGCAAAGCAATTATTGTATTTTAAAAGGGAGTTAGGTAGTAGCCACCATATCATTTTCATGCAGCATGAAAGCCTTGAAGAAGTAAGATATTAATAGGGAATAAACACAAAACCATTTTTTCCCACAGTGGAACTCGACTTTGTCTAAAAATGATTTGAAATGAACTTTCTGATTCCCTCTGTGTTCATCCAGGAATCTTAAAGCCAGTCTATTTATCTTTGTTTGGTAGGAATGAAGGTAGATGTGCTCTAGAGTCCAAGTTGAGGACTTTACAGGCTGGATACTGAGGAGATCCCATGTGACTGGGAATGATTTTCACCTTTTGCATGCTTCAAACACGTTTTGAAGCTGTCTTTCTGAAGGAGAATTTCCTGTAATGTAAATTTTATAGCATCTATATTATAAAACTTTCATTTAGGTAAGGCTTGCTTGGTCTCTTCAAATAACCTCATCCTCTAAAGGATAAAAAACGTAGGATGTGAAACAGAAGCACAGGTCCACCCGCCCTTCTTAAGAATATCCCGAAAATAGCCACTTGATGGCAGCAAACGGCATGTTTTTAGTGCTGATGGACTCATTCACGGGTTTTGTCCTGGTGAAAGAAGGGACTCTTCTCCTTTCTCAGTTTATGAAAGTTACTGTTGAATTATACATCTTTGTTGTTAATGAACTTTTTGAAGAAACCCAGGTGCTGAACACAGTAAACACTATTTCGTGATGTCCTTGGCCCTTACATCATATTCTGGTAAAAACTTAAAGAACAGTATATAAACACTTACATGCATACACTTATGTTTATATACTTATAGACTTATTCTAGTATTGGAATGGCTACTATTGTGTTTAGCAATGAGATCATTAGACATTGATAAAAATTCATCTGTGAACTGGAGTAAGTTTCGAAAAAGTTCATCATAGGGTAGGATATGAAAAGGCTGATGTTTTCTAGTGTTAGTCACTAAACCATTTTATTTTTCTTGTACTGTTTTTCCAGAGAAGTTTTACAAATATTAATTGAAATATTAATATATGGTATTAAAGAGAGAGAACTTGAGAAATATGATAAAGCAACACAAATGATTTTGAAAATATGTAGTGTACTGGTATTTGTATTTATGACCCCAGTGAAATGAAGGTGTGAATTAACTGGTGGGTATAAAGAGAATGGAAGAGATTTTGTCTCACTCTCATGCCACCTTTCTGTTAAATTTTAATAAGTGGAGGATTCATTTGGCTTAGTGTGGTGACTACCCTTAGTAAGTGTGATCTGACACAGGTGATTGGACAAGGGCGGCAGGAGAGAAGTTTTGGCATGGACATTTTCTAAGATCTGAAATACATGATTCTAAGGCAAGAGTGAAAAGGAAAATCAAGCAGGAGTTTGGCCTGGCCTTGGAGGGCTGGATGAAACTGTTCAAGGTGGAAAGAATCCATACACATAGCTGACCTGGGAGCCTTAGCCTCAGGAGCTCTATATTATCCCCATTTCTAAAAGAACGAGTCCGTAAGTGTGTCACACGTTGTATCAGAAAATACCTGCTGATTTATAGCTTCAGTTTCTATTACCAGAAGTGTAGATTTCACATTATTTCTCCCAAGGCTGAATTACCTTTTAATGGAAAAAATTCAGGATGAACTTTCACTCAGGGCAATACTTTAAAATTTTTTTGTCTAAGTTCACACTTCTCAAAATCTTCAGTAATGTTTTCAGATCCCTTACCTGAACTTTTCTTTTTTCTCTTCCTGTAAAGTTGACTCATAATAATTCTACAGATTTATGGAGTAGGTATATGATGCTTGATACAGGTAATCACCGCTGATCTAGAAGTAGGAGGGAAATATACATTTCTGCTGTTAAAAACCATGATTTCCATGGGCTGCTCTTAAAGTAGAAGTTGCTTAACTTGCTACCATTGTTTACACTGCCTTCTGAGGAAGGATTATTGTTTTGTGTCTTTGTTTTTAAAGATGCTAAATTTATTTTTGGGGATGGTAAGAAAAGTTTTAATTTCTTAAATCATGTTAAACTTTTGTATGATCCAAACCAACAAAACTTATATACATAGTGATTGACTTGTATTAAATTTTAAAATATGTAATATTATTTCCAAAGCTATGTAATGAAAACACTACATGAAGTAGGGGTAATGAGATGTGAGGCTGGGGCAGGTCTTAGGAACTGGGTGGGAAGTGGGGAGCTCAGCTTTAGATTTTAATGAAGCCTAGAAATACTTGAGTCAATAGCTGAGAAGCTTCATTGGGCTGCTAATACAAGGCCGAATGCAAATTCTGCTGGAGTGGTGCTTTAACTAATTTGTTGGCTTCACTCTTAATTAGGCTAAACATTGACTTGCTTGTTCAATTAATTCACAATAATAGCATCATTTATTACTAAGACTGGAAGCGAGGGGCAAAGCCTGTCGTGGAGAATGGGCTGGTGGGAGAAGGAAAGTTGGTAATGAATGGCTAGGTCTGATGAAGAGGGTCGATGCAGTGGGCCTCAGAGAAAAGGAGGAAGTGGGGGAAGAAAGAGAGAGAGAGGAATGGAGGGAGGGACCAAAAGGGAAGAAGAAAGAGGAATGGAGGGACAAGGGAGGAGAGAGGGAGAGAGAGAGAGAGAATGAGAGAGAGAGATAGAGAGAGAGAGAGAACAGAGAGACAGAGAGAGACAGAGACAGAGACTTATTTATCCAGAAAAATCAGAAATAGGGTTTAATATCTTGCTTTAAATGCCACCAGTTTTGCCTTATTTGTTTTTGACAGAGTAAAGATAAAATAACACAGCATATCCAAATTATCACATGTTCAGTCAATGAAGTTTCAAAACTTCATTGAAAAGCATGATCAGTGCTGCAACCTTGTTAGACTATGAAACTGCTTTATAATCTGTCCATCATCAACATAGTTTGACAAATTTGAGATGTTCTGTGGTCATTATTCATAGTTACTCCCACTTCCTCTTTAGATATTTTATCCACTTGTTCAGGAGAAAAGTTTTAATCCGGGAAGCAGAATACCTCGATGTTAGCCTCGTTTTAGCTACTTCCTGGTGAAAATCATTTGGAAGAGTTAGAGAGTCTCCTAATTTTTAAAAAGTGGGTAGTTATTATAATATTGTCATTACTATCACTATTCTTGGCATCATCATCATCAGTATTAGTCTTAGGAAAATGTGTGCTTCTAAAGTGGAGAAACAAATTGAATTTAGGGTTGCTAAAAATCTCAATGGCCTTGAAATTTGTTTTGTATGGTAGGCAGTATAGTGTGCAGAAACAGCATGATCTTTTATTTTGACTTCCTTTAACTGTATAAATTTGGATAAACTTCACTTTCTGACCCTTGGTTTCCTCAAATGTACAGTGGAATATTAGTACCTCTTAGTATTATGAAAAAGAAGATAGTGTATGCAAAACAACTGTTATGATGCTCACACTATAATGAGCTCCTGATAAATGTTGGTTGCTACTAGAACAGCAGGAAAGATATATTTTAGTTTCTCACTGTTTTAGCTCTCAGTAAATATTATTTTCTATGATAATAACAGTAAGTACTTTGGCCAATATAATTAAATAGTGTGAATTTTTCTTTTTGTGTATTTTGTGCAAGTGGCAAGCACTGTACCACTGGGCTACATCCATTGCCACCAAATATCAAATGTACAGCAAAAATCTTCTTACATTATTACTATGCTACTATACTAATCATTACCCATTTCATGAAAAAATGTCCAAATGAATACCTGGCACCTGGTCTTTAGAAAATATGAATTTCCTGTGGATGATGTATAATGCAAAATGTATAACCATAAATATGCTTTACTTACTATGTGAAATTTGTGCATGGAATCTATAGTGCCTGGCTCAAATGCTGTTGAAACTCATCTTTATGCAAGTATATAAGCTATTCCTTATTTTATTTTGCATCAACGAAAAGAAAATACACAAATCTAATATTTTATTAGAGTTCAGAAGAGAAAGTCTTGCAGATATTAGGTTACTAAGTGATTATTTGTCAAGTTTTATGGTTTTGAAAAGTCAGGAAAAAATGGATGGAATTATGGATGACATCATGCAAAAGAATCGTACAGGGGGCTGTGCATGCACATGCATGTGTATCTGTTTTCTAGGGCCCATATAATAATGAATATTTTCCATCCCAGCTCCAACTTCCAGTGATGAACATGCAGGAAATGATTACTTTCCAGACATGGAAAATTGATGTATTTTATAGCCTGAGCTTTGAGGCTTACTCAAAAGTTGTATCATCCAATTTAACCAATTAGAAAGAGATGGCCCAGTATCATCCGAAGAACTGTCATTTCTGTGACAAATTATTCTATTTGTACTCTGTTAATCCCATAGTTATTCTTGAAACATGGGTGAAAAGCAATAAACAGTTCTGTTAATACAGTATTTCATTATTCAAATATTTTCCCGCTGAGGCAACATCAATCGCGGCACAGCTCCATACACTGTTCTGGCTGCTGAGTTAGGAATGGCTGCCATCTGTTTACCCTTTGGCACCAGTGAGGAGGATAATGCCTTTGTCGTGGTGAACTTGAGCAGTCTGTATTTTTCTCAAGAAGGGAATCGCGTGGGAACGGAGTGTTTCTGTCTGCCTAGGTCTCTTTTAGACAACTGTCACTGCATTTCTTTTTCTTCTTCCCTTTTTTTTTTCTGGAGAAGCAAATGTGAATTATATAATTAAATAAGTGTCAGAAGATATGGGATTATAGAGCTTGGCAGAGCATAATATTTATAATATTGAAATTCTTTAGAAATGGGACACTAAAAGTTTAATTCTGATTTATTCAACATATTAAATACCCTTAATGAATGTTTAAAAAAACCCTCTATGTCCTTTACAACAGCAGGTCAATAAATTTTTTAAAAAGTTTAATAAAAGAAGAGAGGACATTGGAGTTTTGTAGCCTACATGTTTCATTCTCTTTCTCTGCAATACATATTTTAAAAGATTCGGGTGATGGTTCCCAGGTGCTACATTGTGAAACAAGTTGTCCAGCATCCTGTGCAGTAATAGGAAAGAATATGTCATCTCTATCCATATGTACCTCACAAATATAAGATAAATATTAAATCTAAAATTCTGGTAGTCTTTTAGCAAAATTAATAGATTTGATAGCTTCTCAACTGTCCATATGGTATTGCCTATACATGCATATTCTATTATTTTTAATACATTAGAAAACATTATATAATATCATTTAATATGATTTTATACATAATATATAGATAAATACATATATGTATTATAGCCACTGTTGGTAATCAAATTATTTATTAAAGCATTTTATTTTTATTAGCAAATTTTTATATATAAACTTACAGTGAAGTATCCAAAGTAAGTGACAGATAATAAAATGTTATGAGTAACTACACAGAGATATGTTCTCAGCCTTATAGATGCATCTTAATTGAATATATGGATATAGATACAATTGCCAAGTGAACAGGTTGTCATAGAATAGGTCTTATAGAAACAAAGAATGTGTGGTCTTATGTTAATGTGGAGCTCAGCAGAAAGGAGAGAGATGAGTAGGAAATTTCAGCTTTAAATAAGTGTCTGGAGAAGAAGGCTTTATCCTGTCACTACATCATCTGAAAGAGAGTCAATTTAGGGGAAATTTATGAAAATTCAGTCACCTAAACTAGCACAGAAGCTACATTTGTACATTCATTTGGTAAATGGATTTCTGAGAATTCACTTACTGCCTAAAACCTTCCAGCTTTGAAAAGGTTCTTAAAAATTCACAATAACAATTTCTCTCATTTCTGAGAAACAGAGATACTCTGACACTGTGGATTTCTCTGGGTGTCACCCAATTGCTTTTTTTAAAAGCATATTTTGAACATCTTGGAGAAGCAAGGTATAGTTTAATTTCAGATTTCCCTGAAGTTGAACAAGTGTGAATGCAGAGCAGATTCAGGAATCAGGGCATGGACATACTTTGTCATAGCCTGTCAGTGAGCGATGATAGGTAACAAAGACAAGGGAAGAAGTAAGTCTAGGAGATCCAAGTCAAGGGTTGTGGTTCTCGACTAAACTCATGGAATGTTTAGGAATTAGCAGAAAGATAGTGGTAAAGTCAGCAGTTCTGGAGAATTAAATGAATGCTCTTCTCCTAGCTTCCTAAATTTTATGTACAATATGAAGGATCTTATGGACTCTGTTAAAAGCCTTTGAAGTATCTCAGAAGTAGAATAAGAGCGACACCAATAACACTCTTAAAAATAAAGTAGTCAGGATGCGTTAGATTATACCTCAGTAACAAACCATAAATCTCAGTGGCTTAAAACAAAAAAGTTTATTTCTTGCTCACACTGCATTTTCATTATGAGTCATGTGAAGGGACCTGCTTTTAGTCATTCTCCCTGTGGGATTAAGACTGAAATAACAGCTCTAATGTAGAGGGCTGCCACTTGCTCCTGCCAGTTCTTTTCTCAGAGAAGTAATTAAGTATTCTGCCTGGAAGTGATATAGCTCACTTATGCTTACAACTCTTTGATTAGAACTAATTATTTGGACCATTGAAGCACTAAGAGGCTGAGAAGTGCAAGTGTAGTCATACCAGGTATCTGCAATGGGAAGAACCAAAATCATTTCAGGAACAATGGTACTGATCACCATGGGACACTTCTTACTTAAGCTACTGTGTTTACTTGGAAATAAAACCCAGCCTTGAAAACTGGAGATCAGAAGTGCCAGTCCCAATCAGCCTATCCCTGCCTTATCTGCCATCATTGTTCTCTTGCTCCATGGCTGGTCTGTAAGTGGGGTATTGTAGTCAGGGGTTACAGGGAGAACAATTGCATACAGGACACAGAATTTATAATACTGTTTTATGATGGTCACCAGAGTTAAACACAAGAAAGTGCAGGAAAATCTGTCCACAACACTAAAAACCCAGAATATTCAGCCAAAGGCCTGGATCCCACAGCAATGTCCTGCATGAGTCCAGCTAAAGCCCCACAGCCCATGACAATGCCTCCCACAAACCCAACTGGAGGTCTAAGAGCCCACAATAAGGACTCATGCCAGTCTGTTTTACGGATCTGTGCTGGGAAGGCCAAAGGTCAGTGGTGGAAGCTAGAAAGTCTATGCCAGTGGGGTGAAGAAGCTGTGCCAGTAGATTGAGGGTTCTACCCTGGTGCCGAGAAGTCATGCTCAAAATAAGGACCAGAACTCCCCTGGGAAGTACCACAGCCATCCTCAGCGGCAACGAGGTCCCGAGCTCCTCTGATGATGAGAACAGTCAAGTACAAGTCAGGAAGCCCAGCATGACGACCTTCTCCTGGAGATTAAACAGCACACATCTTCCATTCTGGAGTCAGGAAGTGATACTCAGTGTAAGTAGCAGTGCTCCCCAAAGTGAACTGCAGCCACCATCAGCGACAAGGTCCTGAGCTCCTCTGACAACAATGGCCGAATCCATGCTGGGGAAGCCAGCATGACAAGCTCCTCCAGGAGAACCATTGGCTCGAAACAGTAACACCCAGGAGAACCCACAATGCCTCACTCTTCTTCTCTACGTCTCTATATATGCTGGCAACTTCCCTCAGGTGGGCTGATTACACACAGCACCATGCTGACTTAATTCAATGGTGTTAAATTGACCAGCAGTTTTTAATCCATAACAGGGGGTAAGGCAAGGATGGGCTGATTAGGGCTTGGCATTTTTGATATCTAGTTTTAGAGGTTGATTATTTTCCAGCCTTATCTTATTTTTTGGAAAGAGGACAGCAAGCAATTATATACATTCTGGTATTCTACTTCTCCCTATAATGATGCCCTTAACATCCTTCTTCACCTCATATACATTGTCTTTCTTCTATTAAAGGGAATATATAGGAAGATTAAAAAATCCTTATACTTATGGCTTGACATGAAAGGTATGGATACATTTCACATCAATAGCTAGTTTTTATTTATTTGGGTACAGTGATAGTATCAGATAACTGATCAAAGCACATTAATTGGGCAATATTTGATCAGAGCATCTCTGTAGTATGATGCAACAGCAAGCAGAAACACAGAAACAACATCCAGGATTTGGAGGCAGATTTATTTATGTTGACAGGCACTGATCAGGACCAGGTCTTGATCTCTGGTGGTCTAGGGCTTATGTGGGATAAGCAAGCAGGAAGTACAAGAGGCAGAATGACTTGTCAATTGGGGATTGGTTCATACAGTGTGAATCATGGCTACCAGTTGTGTATCACAGTGACCAGGTGTTTCTAAGAGATGGAAGCAACCAGAACTGGAACAGGAACTATTACATGGGCAACTAAGAAACTGAAGTATACAGGCTGGAGGAGGCATTTTCGGTTACAATAGGAGAAAGAAAAAGCATTAAGGTCAGCTAGACACTGGACTAGGGCTAGTATACTGGTCGTGGTTCAGTTCTTATTTACAGCTAAGACACATTCACATGGTAGTTTGCACTGTATACTTTGCATATCATCCCTGGTTAGGAGAAGTAAATGAGCTAAGTTAATAAATTCAGGCAAACTGTTCTAGTCAGTGAGGCTCTATGGAAATATGAATAAAACATGTATGATAAGTCAGGAATTATAAAATGCTTTACTTGCTTACACAATTGAAGTGAGTGAAAAATACGGGGAATTTGATCAATTGAACAGAAGGTCCAGCTGGGGCTGAACTTATGTACCCCTTTGCATGCCATGGTAGTGGGGTTCCCTTGCCACACCACACTGGTAAAGTGTGAATCATAATAACTGGAGGCAGGGAACTGAATGGATAAGTCACTTTCTCTTTTGGGAAAGCAAAAACAGCAAAGGATGAGATCTTGAAGGGAAGAGTTTGAGTTGAAAAGAAAAGGAATTAAACTGAGTCTGAGTTTGAAAGCTTCTGGGTACAACACTGCATGGAGCACATTTCTTCCCCAGTTTTGGTTAAAGTCAGAGCAGGTGGTAAATCATGTGGCTGCATAGCTACGTGAGCTCTTCCATCATAGGCTAGAATGAACCCTGAACTAAAAAATCATAATCTGTGTAAACGGACTGCACAGATTGCCCTGCTTGCATCGCACCTGGGAAGTTCTCATCTGTCTACAGAGGTCAAACAGTCAAGGCAGGTGTGTGTATATTTTTCTGTGACTTTCATTTATTTTGTCTGTCATGAGGTTCTTAAATGTATTTTATACTTGTTACATACTGTATGTCCGTTCAGATTGACCTCAGTGGTCTGAGTCTTTTCCGCTTTTACTGAATATATGTTGAATGCACACCACTGCTCAGAGAACTGAGAGACTGGGAAAGTGTCAGCAAGAGAACTTCACATTTTCAATTTCTATTTTTTTCTGGAGCTTTCTCAGTAGAAAAAGAAGAGAAAATGTATTCTTTCTCTCTTAGTTTCTATGACTCCCAAACAGACCCTAATGAAAAACAGAATGTAAATTTAAAAAAACACCCATATTATGTAAAAATAAATGCTTTTGTGGCTTATAGTCCAAACCAGGACATTTTGGAAAGTGAAAGGGGGTCCTTTAATAACAGCACAGTGGAAAAGACATAGACTTTAATGTCCAGGGCTGATTTTAAATGTTTGATCCTCTTGCCTAAAATCAATGAGGAATCAAGTGAGGAGTGAGGAGTGAGGAGGAAAAGTGGATCACCTCAGGGTGTCCTAGAAGATCTTGGCCTTGATGCACACTGAATATGCATAGACAGTTGTGGCTAATTTCTAGCATACTTCACTTCTAGTAAGGACCAGTAAGATGAAGTTATTTTAAAATAAAAGAACTGTTTTCAAGAATAACTGGAGTATTGCTAAGTATGTACAGGAAAAAAAGGCAAAAAATAAAGTCATAGAAATCCATATTTTTAGTGGACTCTCCAAAAATTATTTGGTGATAGCTGCACAGTTTGTAATAGCTAAATCTTGACAACAACCCAAATGCCCATCAACTGAGGGATGGATAAAAAAAGATGTGTTTTTTTATACAATGGAGTACTACTCAGCTATAAAGAAGGATAAACTTGAGACATTTCTAGGTAAATAGGTGCAGCTAGAGGCCATACTCTTCAGTGACATAAATTGGACAAACATATGTAATTATCACATTGTTTCTCTGGTGTGAGAAGTTGAAAGAGTAAATAAAGACCAAAGTGTTTAAAAGGTATTGTGAAAGAGGAAGAAATCATTCAAAAGAATGAGCAACTGGGGAGGAGGAGGGAGAAAGGAAAGAGGAGAAAAAAATAAAAGAAAAATAAAATGGAAGCAAAGCTTTTTAAATAAGAGAAAGAGGGGTTGAAGGGAGAAGGGGCTATTGGGAAAAAAAGAGGAATCAAGATATGTGGTGTATCTGTGCACCCATGTTTATAGCAACCCAGTTTGTAATAGCCAGATCTTGGAAACAACCCAAGGGCCCATCAATCAAAGAATGGATAAAAAAGATGTGGTATTTTTATACAATGGAGTACTGCTCAGCTGTTAAGAAGGATTCAATTGAGACTTTTATAAGTAAATGGTCACGACTTGAGACCATACTCATAAGTGAGATAAATCAAACCACATGTGTAAATACCGTATTGTCGCCCTTAAGAAATGAAAAAGTATATATGATCCAAAATCTATAATAAATAGTAGGTAAGGGTAAAAAATAGCTCAAAGAGCAAAAGTATTTGGGAAGGGAAAAGGGGGAAAGAGGGAAGGGAAAAGGAAAATATATAAATATGTATATATGTATATGTAAGATAACTAAAATGAACACACTGCTGAATGTATTTGTTATTGATAAAGAACAGTTAATACTCATGATTAGATCAATTTTACATGTCTATATCTGTTAATGTAAACAACCATTTTGAAGATAACGATATGCAATATTGCAACCATTGTCAAGTTTCTATCCTGTTTTGTAAACCTGTAATATTACTATTGTGCATTTACTCTAGTCGTTTGTTTGTCTCTTGCTTTTTGTCATTGTTTTATGTCTTTTTTTTTCTTAAATAAAAAAAGATATGTGGTGTAAAGGTATAAATTCTCTATGATGACTGATAATTATATATCTTTAAATTGTACCAGTCAACTTAATTTAAAAAAGAAAAAAAGAATCATTAAAGTTAAGGACTCATTAACCCATTTGGTTACATTTTTTATACCTACAACTATAGTTTAAGACAATTAAAATCCATTTTGTCTAAGGCACACTTATCAAGTAACATTTCTTCACCTTAGATTCCAACATGAACACAAAAGAGTCCCTGTAATGTGAGAAAACGATGTAACTGAAGTGGGCAGCCTCTCAGATGCCCAGTGGTCCCCACCTCCTGATGTTCAAGCCCAGTCCTGATGTATTTCTCTCCCTTCAGGGGCAGATTGAACCTGGGCACTGGACCCTAACATACAGAATTTGGGATGTTATTCTGAGGTTAGGTGGGCATTTGCTTCTTGCTCTTACTTGCTGTCTCTCTCAGACCCCTTATTATGCAGGAGACCAGTTGCCACCCTGGTTGTGCCTCTGGAGGGGCCCTACATGACATGGAACTGTCTCTAAAGAGCAACTGGTAACATCACATAGCCCCCACGAGCTATGTGAGCAAGCTTGGGAGCTGGTTTTCCCAAATGAACTTGTGACAAACCTGTAGCCTCAGCTGATATGGTTACTATAGGGAGGTTTGCAAGAGGCCCAGCTAAAGTGTGTGCAGATTCCTGACTTGCAGAAACTGTGGAATGATAAGAGTCTGCCGTTTTAAACTGCTCTGCTTTGTGATAATTTGTTTCCCAGAAGTAGATAAAGTAATGCATTCAATTTAAAGTAGTGCCTTGTATATGATGAAAATGCACAGAAAGAAACCAATAGATGCATTGCACACATGGAGAATGGCCGTAAAGTCTCCACGTGTGATGGGTGGGAGTTTTCCTTGCTCTCTATCATTCACTGCACTAATTTTGTTTACTGCTCAGTGTTTTTCTGGGTAGTTTCTTCGATGGTGATAATGATGGGGAGGCATTAAACTAGTCGTGTACAATATCAGCAAATAATAGAGGAGTCAGTCGCAGGCATAGTGGTTGTAATTATTTTACACTGTATAGGTGGGAGAAGCACTGCTGATCCTTTCTCACTAAAATAGAGATTTTTTTCATATGAATCTTCATAAATAAGACCCTCTAAAACATGGAGAACATCCTCAGTGACATTCCTAATGACACCCTGCCAGTAAATGGAACCTTTTTTTGCCAACTGATTCTTTTCAAGTCTGTCAGTAGGGTCTTTGTTCTGGTTCTGAGGACTAGCCTAATTGTAGGTATGGTGCCCGAGTGGACTGTTGTAGTCAGGGGTTACAGGGAGAACAACTGCATACAGGACACAGAATCTATAATACTGTTTTATGATGGTCACCCAGAATTAAACACAAGACAGTGCAGGAAAATCTGTCCACAACACTAAAAACCCAGAATATTCAGTCAAAGGCCTGGATCCCACAGCAATGTCCTGCATGCGTCCAGCTAAAGACCCAGAACCCCTGACAATGCCTCCCACAAATCCAACTGGAAATTTAAGAGCCCACGATAAGGACTCATGCCAGTCTGTTTTATGGATCTGTACTGGGAAGGCCAAAGGTCAGCAATGGAAGCTAGAAAGTCTATGCCAGCGGGGTGAAGGAGCTGTGTAGTAGGTTGAGGGTTCTACACTGGCGCCAAGAAGTCACGCTCAAAATTAGGAGCAGTGCTGCCCTGAAAAGTACCACAGCCATCCTCAGCGGCAGTGAGGTCCCGAGCTCCTCTGATGATGAGAACAGTCAAGTACAGGTCAGGAAGCCCAGCATGACAGCCTTCTCCTGGAGATTAAACAGCACACATCTTCCCCCTGCGAAGCCAGGGAGTGATGCTCAATGTAAGTAGCAGAGCTCCTCCAAAGTGAACTGCAGCCACGATCAGCGACAAGGTCCCAAGCTCCTCCGATGATAATGGTCAAATCCTTACTGGGGAAGCCAGCGTGACAAGCACCTCCAGGAGAACCAACAGCTTGAAACAGCAATGCTTAAGGAACCCACAAAGCCTCGCTCTTCTTCTCCATATCTATTTATGCTGGCAACTTTCTTCAGGTGGGCCATTTACACTCAGCACCATGCCGATTTAATTGAGCTGGTGTTAAGTTGACCACCAGTTTTTAATGCATAACATGGACCTTATTAGTTTACAAGGAGAACAATTTGTATACTTGCCTTTTTCAGTATTATCCTGTGTCATGACAAAGGAGTTTGTCAGATTTCTTCTGCAGATGGTTGTCTTTGGGGGATGGTTTCTACTTGTAATGAAGTAGAAAAAAATAATTGGCTAATAACTTCTTGACTTTTTACAGCTATATTATTTTGTGATGTCTAAAACATATATTTTTTAATCATTTATTATAAAAAGTAAATATTCAGCTCATAAAACTGCTGAAATAAAGTTAAATCCAGGCTAATTATAGCATTCTGACTAGGGTAGGCAAAACCTTTCCAGAATTATCTTATTTCTCTCTCTAGCACAGTACAATTTTTTAGAGTCATCAGATTATGGGTACTGGATATTGCTTTAATTTAGGAGTAATGGTGCAATGTTTCAGTTAGGCATGAGAAAATACCTGTATTTAAAACTGTTTTGAGACTTGGCCATTTTTAGTGCAGTCTGCACATGGACAAATAATTCTTACTAAAATCACTTAGCACTTCCTTGTGAGCTCTGTGTGACACATAGATTTATATGTATATCCTTTTAGTAGGAAATGAGTTTAAATTTTACTCTGGGAGGTAAGTATTACATTGCTAGCGGAAATATAAAAAATACAATAAAACCATTTCAGCTGGTAATGTCACAGCATTGCTAATCAGAGAAAGCACAACAGAGCCCCAGAATTATCTTTTACATTTTACAGAACGAAGTAGAAAATGCCCTTTAATTGCTTGCAAGAAAAGATAGAAGCAAAATATTCTTTGTGATAGATATCTCTTATTGTGCAGCATAGATTTATCAACTCTTTAAAAATTAATTTAAAATTACATTCTCACCCTCATATATAAACTGTTGGAGGCTCCCAGCATGCATCTGTGCTTCCTCTGTTCTGAAATCTATCAATTTGCCAATTATTCCCTCTCGAATGTCACAGTCTTGCTCATCATGCTGAATTTTTCCATTGTTCTGGGTGTGTCAGAAATTCATGTGGTCTCATCTATGGCCTCTTTGTCAAAGCATCCAGTGGGTACTTCTCAGTCTTTAGTCTACTTGACCTCTTCCTCTATCCCTTGACACCACCATTCTTGCTTTCTGGAGGTGCTCCATTTCCTTGGTTCCTACTCCATACTCTCTCCTACTCTGTATTTTCTCTTCTCAAGGTGCTGATTTTCAGTATTTATAAAGCTCTTATCACAGAGGGCTCTAACCTTACTTTATTACTCTATCTAAGGTTATTGTATGAGACTCACCTTCTAGGTTTGATTAATTATCCTTATGTACATAGTTCTGAAATAGATATGCCTCTCCTTCTCCAGGTGACTATCCTAACACCTGCTGGGAATATCCATTCAAGTATTTCAGCAATGGTCAACCTCTATAATCCAACACTGAACTCTCATTCCCCACATCCTATCTCTTCCCACCTTTTTTGTTCTGTACCTGTGAATAACACTAATACCAGCCCAGTGGCTATGGTGAGACACTTACATATTAGTCAGTCTTTCTTTCTTGTCCTCTCTTACCTCATACACACAGAAAATCACAAAGCTCATTTATTCTTCCTGCTGAGCATCTCTCACACCCGTTTTCATAGGTCTGTCTTTACTGCATTTGTCACCTTTTCCTTGGATGCTGCAATAGCTTCCCTTTCACATTATCTCCACATGGTGACAGTTTTCTAAAACACATACATCCCTGCTTCTGACTATTCAGTGGGATTTCATCACAAAGCCTCATGTTATTGCCATGACTTATAAGACTCTAAATAATAAAGTCCTAGCTTACCTCATTATTCTGAACTTTCATTATTTTTGTTCAGAGGTGAAATTCCAAGTAGAACAAATTTCTTTTAATTCTAACGATAGAACATTCTCACTTCTGGGTGTCAGAGCAAGTTGCTGCAACCCTCACATGCCACCCCTTTACCACTAATGCCCTGGCAAACTTAAAGTGATTATTCAGGTAGCTGCTCAGGCATCATTTCCTCTGGGAAAAATTTAACACTTTAAGATCAGCTCAAATATTCTGTGTGTTCTCATAGCACTCTGCTTCATCCATGTCATATTGGTCACACTATGTTTTATTCTATATATGCTCTTTTGGTGAAAATTATACTTTTTATTGTAATAAGAACACTTAACACATGATCTATCCTCTTAACAAATTTTTGAATATGCAATTCAGTATTTTTAATTATAGGCACAATGTCATATAACAGACCTCTAGGACTTAATCATCTTACATGACAGAAACTTTAGATCCACTTATTAGTAACCTCCCATCTGCTGCTCCCTCTAGCAAGCATAGTTATATTTTTTCTTCAATGTGTTTGACTATTTTAGATACCTTGTGTAAGTGGAACCATGTTGTGTTGGTCTTCTGTGACTTACTTCTCTTGACATAGTATTCTCAAGGTTCATTTACATTTCCCTAAAGGGCAAGATTTCAAACATTCTTGATACTCCATATTTTCTTTATCTATTCATTGAAGGACATTCAGGTCATTTGTATATCTTGGTTCCTATGAATTGTGATGCCATCAACATGAGAATACAGATGTATTCTCTTCAAGGTACTGATTTTGTTTCCTTCAGGTATATATAGCAAGAGGTGGAATTATTGAGTCAAGAGGTAGTTCTATTTGATTTTAGAATGCTTTATACTGTTTCCTGTAGCAACTGTGCTATTTTACATTCCCACCAACAGTGTTTAACAGTTACCATTTCTCCACATCCTTGTCAACACTTGTTATCTTTTTGTTTTTGGTAATAACCTTTCTGACATGTAAGGAAGAATCTTGTTGTGTTTTGATTTGCATTTCCCTGATGATTGGTGTTGTTAGGCAACTTTAGACACATGTACTGGTCATTTTTATACCTCTTTGGGAGAAATATTTATTCTAATCCTTTGTCAGTTTTTGAGTTGGTTTTTATTTTTATTTTTCCCTGCTGATTTGAAGGAATTCCTTAAATATTTTGAATATTTAATCCCCACAGATTTTTTTTTTGTATTTTCTCTCCTTCCATAGCCAATGTTTTCTTCCATTGTTTCTTTTGTTTATATTTGCTTGGGGGCCAGGGATTTAGTTCAGTGACCTAAGCACTTGGCTGGCAAGCATGAGATCGTGAGTTTGATCCCTGTACTGGAGGTAAAAAAAAAGATATAGATATGTTTTTATTTGCTTTTGTTACCTGTGCTTTTGGTATTATACCAAGGGAATCATGTAGCCTTCACCTTATATTTTCTTGTAGATGATTTATACTTTTAGGTCATAGATCCTTAAATTTATTTTATAGTTTTAGGTCATAGATCCTTTAATCTATTTTAAATTTATTTGTTAATGGTGTAAAATAAGGTTGCAATTTCATTCTTTTCCATGCGTGTATACAATTTTTTGTACACCATTTGTTGTAAGAGACTGTCTCTTAGCATCTTATTGAAGATCAGTTGAATAAACATGTATATTTCTTTTGCACTATTTGTTCTGCTCCATTGATACGTATATCTGTCTTTATGCCAGCACCATACTGATTTAATGACTATAGCTTTCTAATATGCCTGCAGCTTCATTCTTTTTTCTCAAGATTATTTTATGATTCTATATGATTTCAGATTTCTTAATGATTCTATAACAATTTTATGATTTTTTTCTATCTATGGAAAAAATCCATTGAGATTTTGATAGGGAGTACACTGACTCTGTTGAGATTACTTTCGGTAGTATGGACATTTGGCAATATTAATTCTTCGAGTGCTAATGTGCTAGTTAAATGACTGTCTTTGTTCTTAGTGGCCCTCAGGCATCTAGATTATGCCAAGTCAAATCATTTCTTCTAAAACAGGCAAGGCAGGAGCCAGAGCTTTCCTTGAACAGCCTCCAGAGAAGACTACTAGACCTGTGGTCCCTTATTTTCTTTCCCTTCACAGGGAAATATAGTAAGTGTGAGCTGTTTTCTGATCATGTCTTTGCTCTGAGAATAAGGATAAGGATATAGAAGATGTATCTGATATTTCTGTTGGCTTTGATTTGGCTTCTTTCACACCCACCTTGAGTGCAGGAACTTCTCAGCTAGTTTCTGGAGTTTCTGTGAAGAGAACTGTTGAGAAGGAGGATCTAAAGTTTCCCATTCTACCATTTCACTGATATCAGTCAACACTGTATTTTAATTTCCTACACGTATTTGCCATCACTTTTTGAGTTTTAATAGGACAGTTTTACAATGCTTTCCACCCTTTGACTCTTCTCTTTCCTTAATAAAGAAAAGACACTATTTTTACTTTTTGAGCTTCTTTTATTTAGGTAGATCATGTGACTACAGCCAGTAGTGATGTGTTGTGGGGGGCGTGGCCAAGGAGTGAATACTTAAACTGTAAGGCAAAAGCACTCAGGCTCTGTGAGGAGTGAATGGTTCAACAAATTAGGTAAGTGAAGCATATTGTGTCTGACCATTGTCTTTCGCTTTTCCCCAAGAAAACTGCCCAGCCTTGAGATAGTCTCTTGCCTAAACTGCTTTTCACTTTTACACTGATATTCTAAATAAAAGCCCGAGAGTTCTTGGCATCAGGGCTGCTCCTGGGAGTCTCCCTAACTTTGAGCACACTTGGTTGAGTAGCCCCTCTTGCCTGTTTGGTGACTGAACTCCGAGTAATCATTCATTCTCTTTATGCTTCCTTGGTCACACACTGTGATGATCTATCCATTTATTGTCCAAAATCCTTTTTTCCCAATGCATGAGTCATTGTTTTTTTTTTTTTCTTTCCTCTACTATGATACTCGAGACAGTCATATGTTTCAGGTGACACAGTTTCAATGTGATGGGTTTTCATCTGCTCAGGTCCTGGAGTGATAGAACCTTTGCATACCTATATGAAGCATGTAATAATAAGAATGAGGAGCCAATATTTGTTGTGTTAAACCACCAAGATGTCTAGTAGTATGTTATTCAGCATAATTTTGTCTCTTCTGATCAGAGCAGGCATGTTTTGTCTGTTTTCTTTCTTTCAGTGTTGATGTTGCTTAGTCCATTGTCTACATGGTACATAGAAAGTGCTCAATAAGTATTTGTTAATTGAACAGACTTACTCAGTTTTATTTCCAACAGCTTTATTACTTAGCACTCTATAAAGCTGTGATTTTCAGTGCCACGTGTGGGCTGCTGCCTGAGTGGAGACAGCCAGACCGAAGCCTCTCTCTGTGAGTCAGCACCATTTGTGGACTGCAGAGGGAGAGAACAAGGCCTCACCATGAAGGGGTCCCAGCAGGGAAACCATATCATTTTCATGGTTTTGTTGGGTTGGGTTTTATTCTGTTTTTTTTTTTTTGCGGCACCGGGGATTGAAGTCACAGCCTTGCGCCTGTCAGACAGGCACGTAAGCCGCTGAGCCAAACTCCTGGCCCTGGCTTTTTGAGGCAGGGTCACACTATGTAGCTCAGGCTGGCCTTGCACTCGTGTTGTAGCCGAAGCCGGCCTTGAACTCACAGTGCTCCTCGTACCCCAGCCTCCCGAGTGCTGGGATTAAATCTTTGTTTTGTTTGATTATGTTAAATCTGATGGCATGAGCAGCTATTTGAAAG
This sequence comes from Dasyprocta punctata, assembly GCA_004363535.1. Taxonomy (NCBI): domain Eukaryota; kingdom Metazoa; phylum Chordata; class Mammalia; order Rodentia; family Dasyproctidae; genus Dasyprocta; species Dasyprocta punctata. The sequence continues at coordinate 22,686 of RJWM01015627.1, read as the reverse complement.
ATCGCAAGACATATTATGGCAGCCATTTTGGATTTACTATTGGCTTGTTTTGAAGTCCTTTATTGCATGCATTGTTTGTTTTTAGTGTTTCTAGTCTATTCTGTTCTGTTCGATTTTTACTATGTCTGAAAGTATCTGCAGCTATTCTGAAAACAACAAAAGGCATTATAGTGATATAGGAAAAATGATCCCAGACCTCTAAATGATATGGGGGAATGAATCTCTCAACCTACTATATGTCCGGCATGAGTTCATGTTCTCTAAAATCGAAGAATGAATTTTAGGAACAACGGAGGTAAGAGCAGGATATATTTATTGAGAGAAAGAAAGCTTCTGTCTGAGGGACAGAAGGGGGCCCGAGCGGGTTGCCAGGGACTCTGTCATTTTTAGGGACTTTTATAGAATAAAATCATGATGGGGAAAACTGGGAATTTGCAAGGCAGACGGGCATAAGGTGGGACATAGCCATGGTTAACCAATAAGACTAATGGCCCAGGTAAAATTGATTAAATCAAGGACAAATGAAGAAAGGAGTCACGTAGTAAGGGGGGATGCTTAACAGTAGTGACTCTTCCTGTAGGGGGTTGGAATGCTGACTCCTAACTTCCTTAGGGCTCCTAACTTCCTTAGGGTGATAGAGAACTATTTAGAATATCAATCCTTAGGATATGGGTGCACTTGTTCTGTCTTTTGTCTTGATATCTGGCCCACAGCAGGAGGCGCCTCTTTCCTCAGAGGTTACAAGGTATCTGAACTTCTGCACTGGTTCCTTTGAGGGCCCAGCCCTGTCTGACTGCCTATAATATTTTGTCTAACTCAGTTTTCCTGTAACAATAGGAACTATTGTTGATTTTGTAAGGTCTTGAAGTTCTGTATCACTTATACCTGTTTATTTTGATTGGTTTTATGCTGTTTTATTTTCCTTGTTTTATCCTCTTTAAAATAAAATAATAAAAAGCTGTGATTTTAAATGATACTGAAGTATGCTAAGATAATATACTTGTAAATTGTACCAAAGAATGAAAGACAAAGATGTACCTTATAAATGATTCAAAGATTCAGTACCATGGTGCTTAGTCTCCACCAAAAGCTAACTCTACTGATGAAACATTAGATGTGCATTTTAAATCATTTTTATGAGTGATGCATTTATTGAACTATTGCACTAGGTTTACTAATAATACTTTCTGTTCTTTAGCTTCAGCCAGCCCTTCAAAACTTTTCAGCTTAGTCATCCTTTTTTGTCATCATTTCTACCTGTGAGGAAGTTTGTAGAAGGGAAAAAAATCTAAAGCCGCTTTCTAAACAGAAGTGGTTACTTTGAGTGAAGGGATGAATTTAAGACAGCATTAAGATATTTCTATTTTACATAAATACCTTGATATTTACAGTCTGGAGGTGCAAATTGCAGATGTGGCTGGATGGAACGAATTTTCTATTTTGGTTTGTGTGTTACTTTTGCTGGCTTGGTCAAGGATAGTGCTCAGTGAGCAAAGGGAATTGCTAATCTTGTGTGCATCAAATGGCTGAACTGAACACTTCTCCCTCCAGCAATGAAAAATAAAGATTGTGTTATGTTTTAGATTAAGAATGGCCTGATAAAGTCTTACATGTTCAGAGGAGACTTTTGGAAAGTGATTGGATCATGGGGGCACTATACTCATCAGTGATCCATTGATGAGTTTATAGCAGAATGTACTGTTAGAAAGTGGGGTCTGGTTGGAGGTGGGTTACTGTGGGCGTGGGCGTGTCCGTGAAGGGTGTCGTCTTGTCCCTGGCTCCTCCCTTCTCTCTTTCTGATTTCTGCCTGCATGGGTTGAGCAGCTTTCCTCCACTATGTTGTTTCTGACTTGAAGCAAGCTGACAAAAGACTGAAACCCTTGAACCCATGAGTCAAAATAAGCCTTTCTTCACTCTCTTTCCTTTCCTTTCAGAAGATTTTTAATTCAATACAATTTTATTTGTTGCTTCTTTGGTATCATTTCCTATGCATTTGAGATTCTACTCAGGAAGTCCTTGCCTATTTCAGTGCCTTCAAAAGTTTTATCTTCTAAAAGATTCAGTGTTTCTATTTTTATACCAAGATGTTTGATGCACTTTAATTTGGTTTTAGTACAAGGTGAGAGATATGGGTCTAGATTGATTCTTCTACATGTGGGTAAGCAGTTTTCCCAGCACCATTTATTAAAGAGGCTATCTTTTCTCCAGCATTAAATATTGTATGGTGTTTCTTATATAAGCAGCCCAAAATACAAATAATTTAAAGAGTGAAATAAAGGAGAGATGGTCAGAAACCAGAGATATAGAATTTTTGAAAATAGGGAAGGAGATCTAGAAGGGGGTAGAGGCAGGTGAAGGCAGGATATGGGATAAAAATGATCAAGATATGATATATATGTACCATTTCCCACACAATTAATGCAATTATAATATATCAGAAATACAAATTAATAAAAATTTTAAAAACTAGAAACCAAAATAAACCTCTCCTCTTAAGTTTTGGATGTCAGGCATTTTATCCAATCAATGGGAGACTGCTAATGTTGGTTGTCTGTGGGTATTTTGACCACAGTGAGCATGAATAGTGCATGTTCTCTGAGATGTTTTCCTGTAGTTGTTCTAGAGTTGTCACCATTTTCCTATGCTGTCATGTATCTTATCCTCATGAGAAAATCATTTCCATTTGATACGAAAATGTCCGAGGAGTGCTGTACTTTTCTTTATATATTTCTTGTCATACTTTAAAAAGGGAAAGTACAATAGAGTAACCAAGAGTGGAACTCTGGTGTTGAAACAATGAATAGCCCATAAAGGGTTAGTTGATTCAGATAAAGATTGTAATTGGATGAAGGTAAATTTTTCAGTAAGATAATTTGACTGTTGCCCCTGTTTACTAGATGTTTAGGCAACATGTTTAGGTCTTTGGAACTACATTAATATTTGTAAACTGAAGAAAAATGCCTTTCACACTTGATTTGAAGACCAAATGAAATGATGGATATGGAAGACTTCTGTGCCGTATGGAGTGATGTGGCCCTTTCAACTATGGTACTATTATTATTGTTAATTTTTTCTAGGGAGGTGTTGCTTGTATTGTAAAGCATACTACTTTGGAGTATAGGCAGCTGAAAACTCAAACAGGATCGGCAGCTCTTTGCAATGGCAAGTGCTTGAGACCGTCACGTGTCTGCAGATCGTGGCCTTCAAGGGTGCTCAGATAGTTTTGGGGTTTTGGCTTTGGATTGATTTCCAAGACAGGCTAATTCTCACTGGGCTACTTATTTTTTTTTATTTTATTTTTTTTTTTTTTGTGGCACCGGGGATTGAACTCACAACCTCGCGCCTGCCAGGGCAGGCGCTTAAGGCACTGAGCCAAACGCCCGGCCCTGGTTTTTTGAGGAAGGGTCGCACTGTGTAGCTCAGGCCGGCCTTGCGCTCGCGTTGTAGCCCAAGCCGGCCTCGGCCTCGAACTCACAAAGCTCCGCCTACCTCAGCCTCCCGAGTGCTGGGATTAAAGGCGTGCGCCACTACGCCCGGTTTGGGCTACTTATTTAAGTGCCCATGTTTAGAGGAAGTTCCAGGTATCTTCTTTGACTATGACGTTATATAGCCCATTTTTATATACCAAATTTTGGACACTTTTTAATTTTTGAGTAATGATGTTTAATTCAGTAGAGGAATTTTCAGAAGCTAAAACCACCATTTATATATTTTTATCAACTTACGTTTATTAAGCAAGAGGAATCATGGATTATATCACAATTATAGTTGGCTTAGCTTTTCCCACAGAACTATTCTAGTTTTCACATGAAAGACAGCCTTGATTCAACTGAACAAAGAGCTTTTTCTATACACTTTAGTGATTGGACTTTAAGCCATAATTGGAAGAGAAAAATTTCCTGCCTTTCTTCGGCTCTGGAACGATGTGTCTGTGTTACTAGCCCTGTTATTTTCCTGTGACTCAGAGGGATGGCTGCTCATTGTCTTGAAGACTTTGGTGTCTAGAGAAACCCTAAGTGTACTTCTCCAGTTGTCTCAAAATTAGAAACCTTTCAGTAAACTTCAGCATTTAAAATCCAATTTTACTTGGAGCACTTTCATTTTATAGGAAAATTCTGATATTGTTTGTTTAAAATTAAAGAAAATGTAGCTTGGAATTTCCCTCTGGGAAGTATGATTATAGCCATGCATGGTGGTACATACCTGTAATCTCAGCATTCTGGAAGGCAAAGGCAGGAGGGTTTTTGTTTTAAACCCAATCTGGGTAATTTAGTAATTTAGGAAGACCCTGTCTCAAAAAATCAAAGGAAAACTAGAGCTGTAGCTCAGTGTAGAGACCTTAGGTTCAATTCCCAGTGTCCCCCTCAAAAGTAGGTTTTATGAAGAACTTGTTCTATTTCTGAGTACTTTCTTTAAAAGTATTTTAAAAGTATGCATATGGTTAAATACACTTGAATTTGATTGGTAGCTAGTACTGAGAAGAATGCTCCTTGGAATTTCTGTTTATATTTCTTCTTAACCTCTTGTCTAATAATGAGACCAAGCAAACTTTATGATCTGTCCCTCTGTCTTACCTTATTCGAGAAGTAAATTTTTGTTTTCCTCTATTCCAATTATCATGTATTTAACCTCTTCAGCTTTTTATAATATGGAAATAGATGTTTTTACTGAAATATCATAAAGCAGACAATTATGCCTTCACTTTTATTTATATCTTTAGCAATATTGCTATCCATGTTAATTATATGTAATCCATTGGATAGTTTATCTTCCTGAGTGTTAGACTTTCCTCATAAAAATTTAAAGGGCAGTCTAAAGCCCAGGAAGTTCAGAAAGGTGTTATAAAGCAGGACAATGCATTTAAACCATCACAATCAATCTGCCCTTTAACATTTGCCTTCAAATATGTAACAGCAAATAAATTTGTTGCTAGCTCATAAATGTCCTGCCTTGAGCTACCACTTTCTGCCTTGTACCTCATCTTTTCTATGACCTAGTTCTTTCTTAGCCTGGTTTCAGTCTTCAAATTGCTGAAATCTGTACTGGGCTATGTCTTTGGTTGCATTGTTTCTTTTATTAGTTCCCCAAATCCTATTTTTGTTTTTTATTGTATTAAAGGACATGGTCAGGAAGACAAATTGTATTTGCTAGAGGAAAAATAAAATTAGTTCTTTGTGTCCTTGACTCTACATGTTTTCCTGGCTTTGATGTCAAATAGACTCTCTTTCAAATCCTGCTGTAGCTACTTTTTAAACTTTCTTTTCTAGAGATGTGATAATTATAGATAATATTCAACAAGACCTTATGATTTGCCAGGTGCTATGTAACATGATTTATATGTATAATTTTATTTAATGTTCCTCATAATCTCAGGAGAAGAGACTGGCCACTCAGAGGTTAAGCAGTTTGCCCACAGTCAGATTGCTGATAACGTATTTGGCAGAATAAGAATTCAAATGCAGTCATTTTTGCTTCATAGAAATGCAGATTAGTCACATTGAGTTTTCCTAGATATAGAATAAAAAATTGATAATATCTATTTTATAGAATTAGTATGATAATTAAGCAATATACTGTCTAAAAATTGCATTCTTTTCTGTTTAAAATCCATCTTTACATGTCAGATCTTAGCAAACTCTTGGGGCATATTACTTTCTTCATTAATGGCAGGTGATCTTTGCTAGAAACCAAATATGTTTGTGATAGTGATTCATTATCTTATGCTGGAAATAATGCAGAACGCAGTACAGAAAAGCACATGTGGAAAACCAACAGCCATGTGATTTGTAGTATGTCTACTCTAATATGCCCCTGACCTAGTCTGTCAGGAGTTCAGATGATAGTAAAGGAGCTGGGTGAAGAGACCAAAGGAATAGGCATCAAGAAAAGTCTCTACAGGAGAAAGTGATCCATTGAAAGTAACAAGATTAGAATCAGAGACAACTTTACTTCCTTGTGTTAGTTAGGGCTCCATAAGAGGAACAAAATCAATATGAAATATGTGTGTAATGATGCTGGGCAACGTGTAAAGTGGACTTCTAGTATCAGAGGCAGGCAGGTCCACAATGGCTCTCTGCATGCTAAAGAGTCAGATGATCCAGTAGCTGTTTAGCCCAATAAGACATAAGCTGCAAAACAAGAGAGATCAAGGATGAAAAACCAGTCCAAGTCAAAGGTCTGGAAGCTCACAGTAGAGTCCTCAGTGCAAGTCTTTACTGGAAGCCTGAAGAAACTGGAGACTGATGTCCAAAAACAATGGTGAAGATTGAAGTTTTTCCAAACATTGTTTGTTTTTCTTTCCCCTTTTATCAAGTTCAGACTACAAGCCTATTGGTTGGTGCTGCCCCCATGTGGCCCAGTCTTCACCTCTCAGTTTTCTGGTCTACAGTTCAGTCATCCACAAACACTCCAAGCTGTGCTCCACTAGTCTGCTAGGCCTTTCTTAATCCATACAACTCAACAGACCATGATTAATGGTCACAATCCAGGGTATCTTTTTTCAACTTGACAACTAGACACATCCCTTTAAAACATACTTAATCTCCAAATACAATAGCAATTTCTTCATTACACCTAATATGATACAACTATGCTGCCTAAACACGGAAATGCGCTAATTCTCTCCCTAGAATAGAAAGCAGAATTTTTCTTCAGGTGATGCTTATTCTTCTCCTGACATTCCATAATTTAAATTTTATAATGTAGACTTAGATCCCAATATTCAGTCAATCAACATTATATTATAAAGAAAGAAAACAAAGATATTTGCTTAATATGCATAAGCATTCTAACGAAATAAGAAAGAAATACTCATAAAAATTACAATCCTTGTTTCTGTAATGCGTTACGTTTTCAAAGCTGGTATTTATAGCTATCTTTTTCTCCCACCCATTGCATATTCACTTGGTCTTCATCAAGCATCTCAGGATGTCTTGGTTTTGTATTTGGCAAGGTGACCTAAACCTTCATTTCTGACGGTTCTGGACCATTTGTCATTCTGCCTGGATTGAGTTGTTGTAGTTTCCCTTTGATCATTATAACAGGACACAGTTCTACTGGGAGAGATCCAAGGGATCTCCTGCACTCTGGACATACTCTTCCTTTCCTCCACTGTAGAGTAGTTGTCCAATTTCTCATTGGTAGTCTGGATCAGTCACCCCGGTCAACACTGAAACTCTCTTTTTAGCTTGACTCAGAGGCATGTGGAGTCCAAAATGACCAGGGAAGGTTTTAGAGAACAAATACACACCTCAAGGCCACACTCCATGACCTATGCAGACACACCTAGAAGTGTGCTTTGTCAATCCCCAGTGTGGATTCCAAAACCAGTCAAGTTGAAAATCCATCCAAACTGCCATAGTCCACCTGGATTAAAAATCTGTCAGAAAATTATAGACCAAATATACCTTATACAAAATGCTTGGAAACAAAAGGGTTTCAGGTTTTGGAAATTTTCAGCTTTTGTAATATTTGCATAGAATTTATCACTTAAGTGCTCATATCTGAAGATTTGAAATTGGAAATACTCCAAAATCTGAAATTTTTGTTCATTATATCTGTGCTCAAAAATTTTTGAACTGTAGAGTATTTTGGATTTGAGGAGTCACCAGTATGAGATAACTTGTAAAAAAACCTAGCTAATGCAGTCTTAAGTACCATGGGTTTCCATAATAAGGAAATGATTAGTAGTTTGTAGTATCAGGCCATATCTGACACCTTTTAACCAAGTCTCAGTTCATATTCTGTAAGGTTTCTTGGCCATCTGCTACCATTTGAAGACCAGTCCGCATGGATAAAAACTTTCCTGACAATGTCAAGGAACTGTTAAATCTGAGTTTTAACCTATCCTCAAATACTTGATGAGGTGTCATGTGTAGTTGGGAACAGACTTAATCTGCTGTAGTGCTAGAGAAGAGATAAAGACAACTGGATCCTATTTATAATCGGTTTGGGCTTAATGTAAGAAAGAACTTTTTATGAAAGCCATCTGAAACCAATATGCCCGTGATATAGGTATAACAATCAGTTTCCTGATAGAAGTATTCAAGTACTTACTGGGTGAACTTTCCTGTCAGGAAACATATAGATAAAATTTCTGCTTTGAGTGCTTATGTAGATCCAGTAATCAGAATGTCTTTACCAAGACCTAAATTCTTTAATGTAGAAGAGAAAAATAGTAAAATATTCCCTCCTGAAATTAAGTCCAAATGAACAGGAAAATAGTTTCTACTACAAAAATTCCCTTGTCAAGAGATGTGAACTTTTTTATTGTATCTGTAAATAATATTTTGTTTTAAATCTATAAATAGAAATATGATTTTGAGTTTAAATTTTAGGAAAGCCAAATGTTCAAGTCAGCTTAGTTTCCCTGAAGAAAACAAAGTGACTGACTTAGAGTGACTGGCTCTGAAGAAAGGGAAATAGATGCTCAAATGAATGATTTATGACATTAGATTGCAGTGTATCCATAGCCACTGAAGGGAGATGTGAACTAGGTAAACTCAATCTATGTGTTTGCTATGGCTCCTGTTGAGAATTCATGCCTTCTTATTTTCTTGCCATTTTTCTTCTAAGTAAACACCTGTAGCTTAGATCAACTTATTGTCAAATCTGTGGACTTGTGACTACTTTATTATTTTTTTAAAGATATTTATTTATTTATTTATTTTAAAGATAGTAAAATCCAACAAAACAGAACAAAGTCAATCAAAGCAAAGCAGTAGAACTGGTACAGAACTTTTAAGAAAGATACTATGAAAACAATAGCTACTATAGTATATCTTGTTGTTTTCAGAATAGTTGACATTTCCAACAGGTATAGTAAAATCAAACCAAAACAAAGCAAAACAAACAAACAAACAAAAAAACAAACAAAAAGCCCCACAATAAAGCCACTAAAAACAGAGTATAAAATAAGGCCAAAAAAAATTCATCAGAATAAAGCAAAACAACGAGAACAATATTGGGCCTCAAAGACAAGACAGAAGGGAATCCCCCATTTTTGCTACATTGCATACTGTCATCTTCCAAAGAGATGCTCAGGCTGCCAGCACCAGGCCTTCAAAATGAACCAAACAATACTAGCATTTGTTTGTTTTATGTACCTTAATTGTTATCAATGTAGCCAGACCTCTGAACGAGCAGGTTGCTTTATGGGGTGAAGTGGGGTGGGGGCTTTGTCCTTGATTCTTAGCCCGTGCACCGGTACGGGGGCCGTGGCATATGTTTCTCTTCCTGGGGTCCACACCGGCCGTGCAGGCCCCCGGAAGGCTGTCTTACTTGTGTACTGGTTGGGGACACTCAGGCCCATTTATTTATTTTGACATTGATTCTATATAAAATTTACTGGGCAAACTTTTTGTGAAGTGTCTTACTGTGACCTATGCTTTTAAAAAAAATGCTTATTTTGATTAGGCGCCTATAAATTAAAGTATCCAGGATTACTAACGAGAAAGATTTTTAAAAATATTGATGATGAAATTATTTTATTTTTCCTGTGCTTATTAAGTGTTTGATCTATTTTTCTATTTGAGGTGGTTTTGTCCCCTTAGCTTTAGAAAAAAAGACCTTTTTTTCTTTTTAGAGTCATTTTGTCTGCTTTTCTCTTTCCTGAAAAATTACACCCCAAATTGCTCAGTTGCAGTGTATCGTGGGAGAAGTGGAAATAGAATGTGTGAATAGGAAGAAATTAACATACACTGAGAGTTCATGATGTGCAAAAAAAAAATTTTTTTTTTGGTATCAGGGATTGAACTCACAACCTTGCACCAGCCAGGTAAACCCCCACCCCTATTTTTTTGAGACAGGATCTCACTATGCAGTTCAGGTTGGCCTTGAACTCACTTTCTAGCTCAGGCTGGTCTCAAAATCCCAAACGATCCTCCTACCTCAGCCTCCCGAGTGCTGGGATTACAGGTGTGTGCCCCCACACCCGGCTGTTATGATGTGCGAAAGTTTGACATGTGTTAGCCTATAATTTTGTAAACAAGTGAAAACACTCAGGGATGATAAGTAACTTATTCAAGGGAAGATAAGTAACTTATTCAAGGTCACAGTTAGCAATTCATGCTCCAGTCTATGGGATCAGCGTTTAGAAAAAGAATAGAATAAAAATATCAATAATGGTTCATATTAAGGATAGGTATGTTTTCATGAACTGTATTTGTTTTTGTGTGTTATATCACAATACATAGTATCCTGGGTTGTGTTTAAAAACAAACAAACAAACAAACAAAGCCTATACTATTATCCTGCATGACCCTGCATAAATGTGTAAAACCAGAGTGTTCCCAACCGGGGGTCATTGAAAATATACCAAGACTTTTCCTCTCCTGATTTATCTGAAGGCTTGACGACTGTATCACTTTGACATAGTGTTTTAATCAGGTGATAAGCACCTGACCTTTTCTATTGCAGTAAATCTCTTTTTTATCAGTATCTACTAACATTTCTTTGTTACTTAAAGAAAATCATGACTGTAGGGAAAGATTTGAATTCTAGGTGCAAGAAATTAGAACATAAATTTCTCTTATTAATAGACCCTTTTAAAAACCATTAAAGAGGAGAAGAGATGATGAAATAGTTTGAATACAATGCCCTGGGTTTAAACCTAAGCATTTTTTACCCATATCTTCTGTCTGAGGAGGTAAGAGGAAAAGATTCTGTCACCATCTATTACTATTTGTTTGTTAACTTATTTTTCTTCAATCGTGCTAAATGGAATGTTTAGTTTAAAATCAGTTCACATGCTGAAGTGTCTTCTTTCATTTGCAAAATGAAACCATTCCATTAAATGTTGGAGAAGAGACTTTTAAAGAAATACCAACAAAATAGGCACTTTTCTAGCGAATGGTTTTTTTGAGCTGAAGCAAGTTCCTGGGTAATGACTTTATTTGAAAAATCCTTCTTTTGAATTTTTTAAAAAATGCCTAACATGAATAAAGATCACAAATTAATAAACTTGGAATCATTTGATAGAAAACATTGGGAGGAAAATATCTATCGTCTGTGCATGCAAAGAATTCAGACAGTTATTTGAAATTCTCGAGTGCTTTATAGATTGATTAGAGTTTTTTTTTTTAAATCATCTGTGTTCACCAAGCAAAGTGTGGAAAGCTATTTTATAGTCATTTTATTGCAAGTAAAACGGTAGGATTCTGCCAAAGTCCAAATGCTAGAAAAATTGCAATGAAACATTAAAAATTGCAAGGTCAAAGCTTTATATCTATATGAAAATAATATTCAGACAAAAAAGGTGATCTGATAAAAGGAAAAAAAAGCAAAAATAAAAACAAACATGGCCTATTCCAAAGAATAGAACTAAAAGATGATGTGGCTGGCTTATTTTTCATGATCTATTTTATAACTGCCCCACTTTTAAGTGATTATAGCAAAGACCATAAGTGTATTTATTTTATTCCTTTTTATTTTTTGGCACTGGGGATCAAACTCACAACCTTGCACCTGCCAGGCAGGCACTTAAGCCACTGAGCCAAACTCCCAGCCCTAGTTTTTTGAGGAAGGGTCGCACTATGTAGCTCAGGCTGGCCTTGCGCTCGCCTTGTAGCCCAAGCCGGCCTCGAACTCACAATGCTCCTCCTACCTCAGCCTCCTGAGTGCTTGGATTAAAGGCGTGTGCCACCACACCCGGCTCAAAGAACACAACTTTAGATGTTCTCTATACTAGCTTTTCTCCTTAAAAGTGGTATGGTTGTATCTGATTGCTTTTCTTTTCAGATGTTTTGTGTATAGGGTATTGTTTAGAAGGAAAGATTTAGCAACAGCACTCAGCTTATCATTAGTGCTAGATATGTTAATAAAAATAACCAAGATGTTGATAAGCAAAAGCTCAAAACTGAAAATAAAGGTGATTAAAAAGTAATTTCTAAAACAAGCTAAGATTAACCATGTGGAATCCCAGCGGGATTCCTGCCTTGCTCCTTGGCTGTCCTGCTGACTGCTGATATAAAAGGTTCAAGATAGGGGAACAAGCCTGCAGTCAGAGCAGACTCTTCAAATAGAAATTTGTGCTATTTGTTGGCTGAATAATATTTTGTTAATAAAATTTTACGGTTCTATCACACCTGAATTCCAAGTCAGCATCCCACTTCTTGCCTTAAATTGCAATTTTTTTTAGCCACAGATTTTATTGGAAAAGAATGATACTAAAGAAAAGTGAGACTTTAAATACATGTATTTCTTTTAATGAACTCTAAAATGTGATACACTAAGAAAAGTAGAGTTTTGGTTAATGTGGAGAAAATGATTATTAAGTTATTCTTTTCTCAGTTGTCAACAAATATGCATGTCTTAATTGTTTAAATTGTTATTAATATTAAAATATTAGAAATTAGAAAGCAAATTTCAGAAAAATATAATAAATATATCTGTAATTAATGTACTTGGAAGTAATCATGATTAACTTTTTGGTATCAATACAACTAAGTTTTCTTCTTACGTTTTACTTTTTCCAAATGAGGAAAATGGATATTGAATTAAAAATTGACTATTAGTTTTCCTTCAGCCCTTTGAAGGTACTACTCTGATATTCTTTGGTGTCTGTTGTTGCTGAAATCTTTGTAATTTTTATTCTATTGTAAAAATGATTTACCCCCTTTATTGCTGCTTTAAAGATTTCTTTGTGTTTGAATTGCTGTACTTCACTCTGATGCATATAGTTATAGATTTCTTTTAATTTATCTTGATTAGAATTTTTGGAGGGATTCCCAAATTTTAGAATTTATGTCTTTCATAAATTTTGGAAAATTCTCAACAGTTATTTTCTTGGGTTTTGCTTCTCCCTCACTTTTGTAAATTCTGGAAAAAAACATAGGCAGAGTGGATCGGGAGACAGGATCCATCAATATGCTTTACACAAGAAACACATTTAATTGGAAAGGGGGTTCATAGACTGAAAATCAAAATCAAAGGAGAGAGAACAATGATCTATGTGTCAGGGAACCAGAAAGAAGTGGAAATAGCTTGACAGTTAGCTGCAGAGTGGACAAGAAAGACATGGCATTTTTATCCAATGGAAAGCTACTCAGCTATATAGAAAGATAGCCTCAAGAATCTTGTAGGTAAATGGACACAACTTGAGATCATACTCATGGATGAAATGATTCAGAGTCATGTGGGTGAACATCATGTTGCCTCCATAGTATAAAAAACTAAAGGAGTTAGTGGGATCTAAAATACATAATACATATTGTGAAAGTGAAAGGGGAGGACATGTCTAAAAAGGAAAGGCAGTGGCCATCGTTAATCTATTATCATGATTTGAATCCCGTATTGTTTTCATTGTTCTGTTTAGTTTGGTTTTATTTTGTTTTGGTTTGTCTAATTATTACTATATGCTTTTATTCTTTGTTTTGATTGGTTTTAGTCTATTTTCTATTATTTGATTTCATTATGCGTGAAGGTATGGACAGCTATTTTGAAGCAAACAAGAGACATTATAGTAGCTATTGTTGATTTCCTATTGTCTGGTTTTGAAGGCCTGTAATGTTTTCATCCTTTTGTTCTGATTGGTTTTATACTATTTTGTTTTGTTTGAATTTATTTTGTGTGAAGATATGGACAACTATTTCAAAGAAGACAAGAGACATTATGGTAGCCACTATTGATTTCCTGTTGTCTTGTTTTGAAGTCCTGTGTTGCTTGCATTGCTTTGTTCTGATCTGCTTTGTTCTGTTGTATTTTGTCTGTTTTGTTTTGTTTTATTCACTTTAAAATAAAATAATAATTAAAAAAAATTAACCCTGTAATTTCGAATTCAGTCACATTCTGAAGCACAAGGTTAAGACTTCAACATATGAGTTTTGGAAAAGGGGCATGATTCAGCTCTTTCAGTACGGAAAGGAGAAAAAGATACTTTAAAACGAAGTAAAACTTATAAGAATGAAAAAAGTAATCTGAAACTTAAAATGATTTATAATTTCATCAGTAGAAGTTCAGTTCCAAGTTTAGAAAGCATCTGTGGATAATATTGTAATGTGAAACAGAGAGCTAGAAAGATGAAGGGCAAGAAAAAGATTAAGAAAAAAGGATGAGATAGTCCGATTTACGACTCATTGAAATTCTGGAACACCTTTAGAATCTTAGAGGAAGTCTTCGGAAAGACAGTTTCATGTTCATGGGAAACATGAAAACTTGAAATGTTGTAATAGAAAAATTTCAGTCAAATGTCTTCTTATAACAATAAAATAAGATGGTGTGAGGTGGTGAGTCTCCACAGAAGAGTGTCGCTGGTAAAAAATAATGTCCAGAAACATCTAGAGAAATGGATCCTAGGAATGTGGTTTGGAGTTAACTCTTGGTTTAAAACTGCAGTGCACAGAGAAGAGTTGAATTTTAAGATTTAGTTTATGTAAATATGTATGACACACATTTTTCAAATTTTAATGACTGGAATTTGACAACATCATACATTATGATTGCATTCACTTGGTAACATTTTAGGTTTTTTCCCCCTTCAGGAGAGGTGCCATTAAATTGCTCAAAGTAGAATGCAAACATTTAGACTTGAGGAAATGTAGATTCTGATAAGAATCACATAAAATATTTAACAGTGGTTTACAATGAAAATTACATGAGGAAGGGTCAAAAGGAGGTGGTTCAGAATGATAGTTGGTAATTTTCAAGATGTTTACAGGTGGGTATTTAAGTGTTAGCATAAAAGAGAAACCACTGCTTTTTAATTATAGCAGCATTTCTTTATGAGTTTCTCAGTCAGGGACAGGAAATAGCTGTCAGCTTAGAATCCAACTCTAGTTGATAAGTAGTGAGTAAGGGGGGCAGTGTTTTAAAAAGATTGGAAGGCCCTCTCCGTGCTTAGTGGGAAGCTGTCATTTTTTGCTAAGTGACACTTACTGTGGGCAAGAGAGAAGGGAGAGAGAATCCCTGTTGGAGGCATTTACTGACCCTTCTATGTGTTGTGAAGAAGATATTAGGGGTAGAAGCATCCTATCTTTTGTTACCTGGTTGTGGTAAAATATTTTAAAACTAGATTTACAGATGGGTGCAAATTTATGTTGCTGTTTCTGGGATAAGTTTTCAGAATCTGCTCCTCTTGGACCTACATTGGTATTATTCATTTCTTTCTAGTCACTGCTTGATGATTCAGATCTCCATGGAATGGGAAGCAGGCTGACAGGCAGGTTTGTTGTTTTGCTTTCCCAGTGACTCATTTGTATTTGAAATTTTTTTCAGTTTCATGACAATAAGACCTAGAATCTCTACTGCTACATTTTCTTTAAATGCAGCATTACTCTACAGTCTATAGTTTACTCTTCCATGTCTGTTTTCTCAAGTCTTTTTTCAGAGACTATTTGAGAGCATCCTAACATTTGAGTATTGAATACTTTTTTCTCTGATATATGAGTCTAATCAGATTGATGACTCTTTCCATTTGAATGTATTTGTTTTTCTGGACAATTCTTTCTGTTCAAGGATTCTGTACTTAGCCATTTAAGCCTTCAAGAATGTCAAAGCTCTTGTTAGGAATTCCAGTTCCATAGAACCTGTCCCTCAATTCCCCAAATAATTATTATGTACTGTTATTTTAATTTATGCCTAAGATTTCATACTCAAACATAAATCTGAAATAATTGACACTCATTTAAAAGTTTAGATCTTAAAATTACTCGACCTTCTGAACCAGTGGCACTTCTTGACTCTTAAAAGAATAGACGTTTATTTCTGTATTATCTCTGTATACCTCAAATACAATGCATTTGAATAAGATAATGACCATATTATATATATACTAGCACTCAGGTAGCATTTTAGGACGTATCTCCAAAATGAGAAATATTGCCCTTTGGTTAGATTTAAGCTAACATAAAAATCAAGGCCAATACTTGCTAATGTAGAAGCTGATTTGCCTTAGGAAATGTCAATTATAAGAAAATTGATTTAGAAATGCTTCCTCAAAGAGTTTTTACAATGGAGGATGCCAAAGGTCCACATCATCATTCCTCAGTCTAGAATGCTATCATTCCTGGCACCTGCCAACCTTCCTCCTGCTTTGAACCCACGGGAGACACATGGGCGTAAACAGAGCTCAAGCGTCAAGTGAATCTGAAGCCTTTTCTCCCGAAGTTACAAAAGTTAGACTTCATTCCATTTTATTATCCCGAAATGACTTCAAGGTTACTCCACGTTTCCTTTAAAGTACCATCATGGATGTTCTGCTATCCTCTACAATTTTAGAAGAAGATGAAATTGAGCACTACTGGGTTTTCATCTAAAAGGAGGAAACACTCAGAAAATGATCTTGTATTTAAATGTTTTCATATGTCACACCATAAAAGTTTTTAAATAGCTTATGATATCACTGTTCATTCTTGTGAAGTGTATATGTTTAATAAAATTTGTGTGTCTCTTTGATTCATTAAAATTTATTAGGATTTAATGTGTTGACTCTTTCATCCAAAGATCTCAAAGCATGTTGCCGTTCTACATTAGCTCATTATTTTTTTCAGTATGTCCCTGTGAGGTAGTTGTTAAGTATTATTCTTTATTTTACAAATGAGGTACAAATGAAGCTGAGAGAGGCTTAAGAGACTTGCTCACAGTCCCAGAGCAAGTTAATAGCAGAAAAGCAATAAAAACACACTCCCCTGGTTTGAGAGATTTTCAACCTTTCATCAGAGTATATCCCTAATTCTACTTTAAATTGCTACATTGTCCATGAAAA
Source organism: Dasyprocta punctata (assembly GCA_004363535.1). Classification (NCBI taxonomy): domain Eukaryota; kingdom Metazoa; phylum Chordata; class Mammalia; order Rodentia; family Dasyproctidae; genus Dasyprocta; species Dasyprocta punctata. Next base: position 5,987 of record RJWM01015627.1, on the reverse strand, counting down.
TTAGCATATTATTACATGCTAGTGCTTTTGGAAATTAAAGTGGACTTAAGGGGGATTTAATAAAATATCTTTTTCTCTCTTTTACACTCTGACTAGTTTCCAGGGAAATATGTGTGATGAAAGTGTCCTTTCTGCACCTAAGTGGGTGCTTCCTTTTATACAGTCCTGTGGGGAGTATAGCAAGAGGGTCTCAGAAAGGCACACCAGAGGACAACGTGGTGGCTACATGCTTAGTGGGATCAGTGATGATTTTCTTGCTGATAAAGAATCTTGCAAGCTCAAGCATTTTTTACTAATTATCAAATTGTATCTCCTTTAAATTCATGAAATCATCAAGCCCTGGAGATGTTGGTATTATTGGGAGCTTTAGGATTTTCTGAGTATAACCTCTATAAAATGTAGGATTTTGTTCCAAAGCATACTTAACACATCATCATACAGTCTCTGAGCTTTTTGGGAGTTGGCTAATTATCTCTTTCCATTAAATTTTGTTCCCCTGCTGAATAATTGTAAGGACCAAGCTATAAAATTTTAAATTTATTCTGTTTTGGTGTCATCTATCAGTATTTATATAAAAGGAAAGATATATAAGGAAATGTCTCCAACCTCAAGAACCTTGGTCATGTTTTATAAACCTGTTTTTTTAAATCTATATAATGAGTAGCTGGCTTGTTTGGAGGATTACATGTTGTCAAATATGAAGCACTCAAGAAAGAGACTACTACATAATAAATGCTCAATGAATGCTATCCTTTTTGTCTATGGTCAAATGCAACTGAGAACAAAAGCGAGAATGAGAGCACATGCGTGTGTGTGTGTGTGTGTGTGTATGTGAGAGAGAGAGAGAGACTGAGAGAGATTACTATTATTAAATTTCTTTCTTTTCTTTTCCACTCCTTTGCTTAAATGAGACCGTCATAATTTCTCATTTGAATTGTTACTGCAGCCTCAACACTGATCTTTCCATTGCCAGCCTCAGCCTTTGCAATCTGTTTTTCCACAGTGAAGCCCAAGAGAAGTTAATAAAATACGAGTGTGAGCATGCTAATTGCCATCTTAAAATTCGTTACTCTTCATGTAGGAATTGGTTTACATGAGTGACAACACACTTCATGATCCAAGTGCTCTCAGATCTGCAGGTCTCCTCTTCTTGCCTGAGCTATGACTTAATGTTCCCCTTCTGTTCCTAATTCACTTCCTGCCTTTGTGGAATGTTTTACTTATCTGTCAAAGTTCAGTTTACCTGTCTCTCCCAAGAAGCATTCCCAGATCCTTTAAGTGCTCTCAAAATCTTTCTTTCCAACTTCCTACATTTGATTACAATAATATTTTTGTCTTTCCTTATTTTAAACTGAGGCCTTGAGATCGAGGACTGGGTCTTATTTACTAGTCTTTCTTCAGGATCTAATTCTTTCCATGTGATGCAGGACTTAAAAATTTATGCTGAGTGACTAACAGTACACAAAAGCATGGAAAAATGTTTTTATTTTTAATTTTAAAGAGAATAAAACAAAACAAAACAGAACAAAGAAAATCAGAACAGAACGATACAAGCAACACAGGATTTCAAAACAAGACAACAGGAAATCAGCAGTGGCTACCATAATGTCTCTTGTTTTCTTCAAAATACTTGTCCATACCTTCACACGCAATAAATTCAAACAAAACAAAATAGTATGAAACTAATCAAAACAAAAGAATGGAAGCATTATGGGACTTCAAAACAAGACAATAGGAAATCAACAATGGTTACCATAATGTCTCGTTTTCTTCCATATAGCTGTCCATAGCTTCACACATAATGAAATCAAATAATAGAAAACAGACTATAACTGATCAAACCAAAAGAATGAAAGCATTACAAGACTTCAAAACAAAACAACAGGAAATGAACAGTGGTTAGTATAACGTCTCATTTTCTTTAGAATAGCTGTTCATACTATTACACATAATAAAATCAAATAAAACACAACAGAATAAAACCAATCAAGACAAAAGAATAAAAGCATTATAAGACTTCAAATCAAGATGATAGGAAATCAACAATGGTTACCATAACGCATCTTGTTATCTTCAAAATAACTGCCCATACCATCAGACATAGTAAAATCTAACAAAACAAGGCAGAACAAAACAAAATCTAACAAAATTATGAAAATGATACAAGAGTTCAAGATAAGACAATAAGAAATTAACAGTGCTTACCACTTTCCTTTCCTAGGTATTTCCTTCCCTATCACTTTCATAATATCTATTGTGCTTTTTGGATCCTACTAATTCCTTCTGTTTTTTATGCTAGGAATCACTCATATGAGTTCAAACCATTTTGCCTATGAACATGATCTCCAGTTGCATCCATTCACCTAAAAGGGCCTCAATATCATCCTACTCCATAGCTGGGTAGGTTTGCATTGTGCGAAAATACCACATCTTTCCCATCTATTCTGTGGTTAATGGGCAAGTTACCGTTTGCTTTTTTTCAGTCTTTCCTTTGATTTTCAGTCTGTGAATTTCCTTTTGAGTTAAATGTGTTTCTTGTATATGGTATATCTTGATCCACTCTTCCTGTGTTTCTTTTTACTGGCGAATTGAGGCCATCTACATTAATGGTTACAACCGGCATACATTGGTTTGTCTTTGCCATGCTATCCTCCTGCTGTTGGCCCTCCACTTTTCCCCTTCATTCAGTTGCCTATCCTGTTTGGTGATCCTCCTCTGCTGCTGTTCCTGGAACCATGGTCATCTTTATCTCTCTCTAGCATCCTTTAATACTCTGTGTAGTGTTGGTTTGGTGGTCATGAATTCCTTCAGTTGTTCTTTATCATGGAAGTATCTTATTTTTCCATCAATTTTGAAAGGTGGTTTTTCAGGGTACATCAATCTGGGTTGGAGGTTGTTTTCTCTCAGGATTGGAAACACTTCACTCCACACTCTTCTTGACTTGATGGTTTGTGTTGACAAATATGTTGTGATTCTGATGGGTTTTCCTTTATACGTGATCTGTTTCTTTTCTCTAACAGCTTTTAATATTGTGTTCTTGTGCTGAATTTCTGGGATCTTGATTATTATATGTCTGGGTGTAGATTTACTTTGGTTATGGCGGATTGAAGTTCTCTGTGCCTCACTTTTATCTGTATGCCAGATCTTTTTCCCATGTTTGGGATGTTTTCTGCTATTACTTCTGTAAATAGTCTTTTTGTATCACTTGTGTTGACCCTGCTTCTTCACTAATACCTATCTCTCTTAAATTATTTTTCTTTGTGTCATCTTGCAGCCATTGAATTATTATTTCCAGGTTTCTTGTTATTTTTAAGAACTCTTTCCTTTCATAATCTCTAGCTGTGATCCTGTCTTCAAGGTCTGAAAGTCTATCTTCAGTATCTTTCAAGTGGTTTTGCCAGCTCTCAATTGACTTTTTAATTTCCTGGATATCTTTTTGAATCTGTTTCATGCATTGTAATTCCTTACTATATTGCTCATTCAAGGTTTCCATCTTTTTCTATGCTCCTCTGTTTTTATCTATGTCTTCGTTAGATATCTACAGCTATTCTTCCATTATGTTTGTGATTTCTTGTTTTATCTGAAACATTATTTCTGATCTGATTACTTTTACAGTCTCATGAAGTTGTTTCTTTATTTCAGTTGCTATCCTCTTGGAGATTTCAGGTGTGTGACTTCCATTTTCTTCTGGACTATATCTCCCAGACTTGTTCTGTGTGGGCTGGAGGTCCGAGATTGCCTTTTGCTCCTTCATCTTGACATTCTCCTGGGTTCCTCCCCACAAGCTGGTTGTGGGGTCCCAGGCACTTCCTATGTTGGCTGCCCCTCCACAGTGTAGGGGAATGGGATGGGCACCTTGGTTCCTCTGACCCCAAGTTCTCAGGGAGGTAGCAAGTTGTGGGGTGGGCTTCTCCAGATCTGTGCAGCTATACTGGGGCTTCCCTGATTGCCAGGGGTGCATGGTGCTGGGGCTGCTTTTTCTCTCAGCCTGTGTGTTTACACCAGAACTCCCATGATGGTGGCAGGCACACAGAGGTATGTTTGTCTGATTCTTCCAGTGGATGATGGCTGCCTGAAGGGAAGCAAGGGTCTCTGATGGTGGCCTACAGATGCACGGGGCTTACCTGGCTGTGTGTCCCTGCCCATGCTTACTGCCCACAGGAAGGAAGCTTTCTGATGGTGGTGGCTGGCAAGCAGAGGTGAATCTGGCTGGGTCCCCCTGCTTGTGCTGGTTGCCCATGGGAAGCAAGCCTTCTGATGGTGGTGGCCAGCAAGCAGAGGCCTGGAAAAATGTTAAATAATTTATTTAGAAGAAGTGTGAGAAGTTATAGAAAGCAGAGACCATCCCTGACTATGTAGGCACAGAAAGGGTCACAGAATTGGTATTTCTTAAGTTAGAGTTTTGCCTCCCTGCTTGCTTGCCTCTTTCTTTTCTTTTCTTTTCTTTTCTTTTCTCTTGTCTTGTCTTGTCTTTTGTTTGTTTCCTTCCTTTCTTCCTCCCTCCCTTCCTTCCTTCCTTCTTCCCTTCCTTCCTTCCTCCCATCTCTCTTTTTTTCTTTCTTTCTCTTTTTTGTGATTTTTCTGGAATAAAGACATTCAGTGTACTACTAGAGTATCATTTAGTCAGATTGTATTCTTTGTGACAGAATGCAATCCCACTTTATGGCTGTAAAATATTATATGTCTGTAAAATGGATGTTATAACAACATTTACTTTGCAGGCATGTTGAGAAGATTTTATATTGTGAATGTAAGGTACCTGGCATAGTGCCTGGCACATAATGGACCCTCAACAATTGGTATCTGTCATGCTTGTAATCATTACTTATATTACATGTCTCATCTCAGTTCAACAAATTCTTAAACATTTCAGAGCAGATTAAGTAGATGTACTCTCCATTTCTGTGCTTCATTATTGGGAACCTTTTTATTGCTGGAGTCTATATGAGATTGGTGTAGGGCATGTGATTGAGAGGAGTGCCCTAGAGGAGCCGAAGGGGTGGAGATTGTAAGGAACAGGTGGATGTGTGCATGTGCGAAAAAACTCACTATGTATTTTGTCTCAAGAAGCAGACATAGAATTTTTCATATTACATTACTTTAAAAATACCTATAGTTCTGATATTTCTTCTTTCAAAACTCTGTTTTTCATGAGAAAGCTTTCATCAGAATGAAAATATTCATGCAGAATATTTAGGTATACTAATCATGCTAAGCAAGGAACCAACTTCAGCCCACAAAAAGGCCTATAAATGTCTTCTAGATAGAGTTAATCACTTGAACTGAAAAATGGGAAAAATTTCATAAATGGGTTTGCTTTTCTCTGAGGAGAGGGACTCTTGTATTCTTAAAGGGACCGTGGTTTACCAGAGGTCAAGAAACATTGGTGTTCTTGCACTTTCTCCATAAGAACTAAGGTAGTGAGTTGCATCTCTGAGGTATGTTGATTAATAATGGTTCTCTCAAAGTATTTAGTTACAGAATATCATGAGTCAGTGAAGGTTGATAGGTCTTTATCTTCCTATATTCCTATTCCTTAATATATTAAGAGATTTCCCCAGGTCAATTTGAACAGCATATAGTGATGTGTAAAAGATTTCACTCATGGAATAACTTTCATATAATCTTTAAGGTTTATTATTTTGGAGGAAAAACATTGGAAAGAAAAAAAGAATGCAAATCAGCAATAACAACAGAATCATGTACAGGCCATGATTCTGGACATTACCTATAGTTACATTGTCAAAACATTTCATGTGGCTTTTTTTTCATCTAGAGGTGAAATTCACAACCATTGTGACTTTTTAGTGAATTTAAAAGCTTACAGTTTTCCCTTTGGCTTAGTGAATTTATATGCTCAAGGAAAATCATGTTTTGTTTTTATTCATGCAAAACACTAGATGTGATAGAAAATGGCCTTTGTTGAAAAGAGGTGGGGAGAGAAGGAAAGTATTTGTGGTGGGTGTTGAAAAAGAAAATGAAATTTT
>RJWM01015626.1:0-47371 GCA_004363535.1 Dasyprocta punctata | reverse complement strand
AGCGATGAGAACAAGATGGGTGAGGAAGAGGTTATCAGTAAGAAACAAGCCCAAGGAAGTGTTTTCCCTATGCCAAATCTGATCCAAACCGTTAGCTCGTGGAGGCCGTAATCAAAACACAACGAAGCAGAGAATACAACACTTAAGATGACAGACAGAGAAAAGGACATTCAAAATAGGGCAGAAAAATAACTCACTGTTAATGTGTTTGAAGCTTACCTCGATAGTCATGAAGATTTTAAACTATTTTGGAAGAAAGGCGGTATAACTAAGACTCTGGGAAGGAGTAGGCGCTGGATCCTCCAGAGGGAGGCATTGGGAGGGAAGCTCTCCCCTCTGGGGTCCTTCGTAACCGCCCAAGCTAGAGGCAATGTCTAGGCCCTGCTTTCGTTGTTTGTGTTTTTTAATTTTTGATTGGGAAGTTATTCTCCTCTCTCTCTCTCTCTCTCTCTCTCTGCTTCTCTCCTTCCTTATTGTACTATATTTTGCATACAATAAAGTGTACATATTTGAAGTGAGCAGTTCAACGAGATTTGATGATGCACATACCATATAATACTATGATTAAACTATAAAATACTCCCCTCAGCCTCCCCCTCCTCCTCTCCCCAGTTCCCTTGGAATTCTCTGCAATCAACTCCATTCCGTTCTCAGGTAACTGCCGACTTCGTCTCCATCACTATAGATTGACTCGGCTCATCTAGAACTTCATATAAATGTAATCCCTCAGCAGGTATTCTTTTGTGACTGGCTTCTTTTGTTTAGAATGCTTTTTGTTTTGTTTTGTTTTGATTTTTGGTACCAGGGATCGAAAGTTTAGAATGTTTTTGAGATTCATCAATGTTTCTGCATATATTAATAGTTTGTTTTTACTGATAAGTCAGTTGTGTGACTATTCCACAACTTGTTTATCCATTCATCTGTTAAAGGATATCGGGGTTGTTTCCAGTTTGGAATTATTATTTATAAAGCCCCTATGATTCATGTACTGATGTTTGTGCGGACCATAGGTTTTCATTTTTCTTGGACATAACTTTTCATATATCTCCATATGATCTAGAGTCATATGGAAGCATGTATTTAAAATGACAAACTGGTTTCCAAAGTCGTTAACATTTTACATTCTCAACAGAAGTATATGCATTCTAGTTGCACCGTAGTCTTTCCAACCCTTGGCGTGGTCAGTCTTTTTTAATCTTAGCCATTGTAGCAGGTTTATGGTAGCAGCCCATGTTTCTAATTTGTCTTTTCTGATGATAAACAATGTGATCGTGTGCTCACCCTCATGTCCTTAGCCATTATATACCTGTGTGTGACCCGACTGTCTAATTGACATTTGTCTTAATTCTGAGTTGTGAGAATAATTCACATACTTTGGTTATAAGTGCTTTGTCAGATATGCATATATTGCACAAGTTTTCTTGTAGTCTATGGCTTGCTGCTTCATTTTGTTAGGGATATTTTTAGAAAGGTATAAATTTTAATTTTAATAAAATCAAATTTTAGGATTAGAGTTACAGTTTACGTGTAAAATCTTTGCCTACTCCAAAATCTTGAAAAAATTTTTCTTCTAAAAGTTTTATATGCTTAATTTCTACTCTGGTCTATAATCCACTTAATTTAGGCTCTATTTCCCCTGTTGAACAGTGGTTGAAAACATTGTGCTTTTCTTGGTACATTTCTTTGACACCTCTGTCAAAAATCAACTCATGCTATGAGTATTGGTCCTTTTTTGAACTCTCCACTCCTGTATTTGTTCTTATTCCAAAACTACACTGTCTTGACAACGTATTTTTAATAAAGCTTAGAAGCAGGAAGTGAAAAATCCTCTTATTTTTAAGAATTACTTTGCAACTCTGAGTACTTTATATTTCCATGTATCTATTAGACTCTGTTTGCCAATTTCTAGAAAAAATACTCTGAGAGTTTAAATGAGCTTGTGTTAAAATGTATAGATCAATTTGGGGAAAGATTTGTGTCTTAATGAGTTTTCTAGTCTAAGAATACAGTTATCTTTCATTTTTATTTATCTTTGAAATTTCTCTTAACAATGTCATTTAGTTTTCAGTGCATAGATCATACACATATTTTACTAAATTTATCACTATGTATTTTAATTATTTATTTTATGGAAAAGGGTAAAACAAAATTTTATAACAAAATAATAGGAGAATAACAATAGTTAATGCATTACATATTATCATCTTGAAAGTAGTTGATCAGAGTACAAGACATGGGCATCAAAATTTCTCCAGTCAATATTAGCACAAACTTTCCTTTTTAATGAACTAGGAGACACTAACAATAAAACTGATTTACATTTTTTCCATTTTCCCTACTGCCCTGTTCCCTTTCCAGTTCTTTATATGTTCTAGATAAAAGTCCATTGTCTGAGGGACAATTGGCTAAAATTTTTTCCAATTCCATGGGTTGTCTTTTCACTCTGTTGGTGATTTCTTTTGCTGTACAAAAGATTTTAATAAGATGGGATCCCAGTTGTTGATTCTTTGAAGTATTTCCTGTATAGTCTAAGTTGTGTTCACGAACTCTCTGCCTACCCCTATGTCTTCAAGATTTCTGTGTACTTTCTCTTTCAGTAGGTTTGGTGTTTCTGTTTTAATATTCAGATTTTTGATTCATTTTGATTTTAGTTTAATGCATGGTGACAGACATGGATCTAGTTTTAGTCTTCAGCATGAAGAGAGCCAGTTTTTCCAGCACTGTTTATTAAAGAGGCTGTGTTCCCTCTAGAGAACATGTTTGTCCCCTTTGTGAAAGATAAGGTGCTTGAGTGTCTTTGTAGTTGTGTCTGCATCTTCTAACCTGTACCACTGATCTTTAGGTCTCTGTGTGTGTATATATATATATATATATATATATTTTTTTTTTTTTTTTTTTTTTTTTTTTTTTTTTTTTTTTTTTTTGCCAGTACCATGCTGATTTTATCACAGTAGCTTTGTAATAAAATTTCAAGTCTGGGATTGTGATGCCTTCTGCCTTGCCTTTGTTGCCCAGGATTGTCTTTGCTATTCTAGGTCTCTTCTGGTTCCAGATGAATTTTAGGAAAGTTTTCTCTAGATTTATGAGGTATGCTAATGGTATTTTGATTGAGATTGCATTAAATCTGTATAATAATCTTGGAAATATGGCCATTTTCACAATGTTGGTTCTTCCTGTCCATGAGCAAGGAATATCTTTCCATTTTCTGATATCCTCTTTGATATCCTTTTTCATAGTACTGTAATTTTCAACATATAGATCTTTTACTTCCATTGTTAGATTGATTTCTAAGTATTTCATGATTTTGGATGCTATTGTGAAGGATGTAGATTCTCTAATTTCTCACTCAGTGAGTTTGTTATTTGTGTACCGGAATGCTATTGATTTTTCAGTGTTGACTTTATATCCAGCTACCCTACTGAATTTGCTTATTAAATCTAGAAGTTTTTGGTAGAGTTTTTGAGATCTACTATATAGAGTATTGTGCCATCTGCAAATGATAATTTAACTTCTCCTTTTCCTATCTTTATTCCTTTTATTTCTCTCTCTCTTGTCTAATTGGTCTGGCTAGTATTTCCAAACTCTACTGAATAGGAGTGGTGATAGTGGGCATCCTTGTCCTGTTCATTATTTTAGAGTGAAAGATTTCAGATTTTGTCCATTTAGTATGATGTTGGCTGTTGATTTGTCATAGATGGCTTTTATCAGATTCAGATAAAGGCCATCTATTCCGATTTTCTGTAGGGTTTTTTTTTTTATCATGAATGAGTGTTGGACTTTGTCTAAAGCTTTTTCCGCTTCTATTAAGATGATCATGTGATTTTTGTCTTTGGCTCTGTTGATATGGTGTATTACATTTCTTTTTTTGTGTATATTGAACCATCCCTGCATTGCTGGGATGAATCCCACTTGGTCATGGTGAATAATCTTGATTGCTGCATTACATTTGCTAGTATTTTATTGAGGACTTTGCATCTATGTTCATTAGGGAAATTTGCCTGAAGTTCTCTTTTTTGGTTAGGTCTTTCTCTGGTTTTGGTATCAGGTTAATACTTTCCTATAGGAATGGGTTAGGGAGTATTGCTTCCCTTTCGATTTTATTAAAGAGTTTCGGCGGTATTGGTATTAAACCTTCTCCAAACTTCTTGTAGAATTCAGCAGTGAATCCATCAGGACCTGGGCTTTTCTTTGTTGGTAAGTTTTTAATTACATTTTCAATTTCATTGAACGATATTGCGTTATTCAGAATTTTTATATCTTCTTGATTCAGCTTTAATTCATACATACCTAGGAATTTGTCCATTTCTTCTGTATCACTATGTATTTTAGATAGCTGTCTTAGAAGTTAACTATTGCCGGGCATGGTGGTGCACGCCTTTAATCCCAGCACTTGGGAGGCTGAGGTAGGACTGTTTTGAGTTCGAGGCCAGCTTGGACTACAGCGTGAGCAAGGCCGGCCTGAGCTACATAGTGTGAACTTGCCTTAAAAAAACTAGGATTGGGAGTTTGGCTCAGTGGCTTAAGTGCCTGCCTGGCAGGCACAAGGTTAAGAGTTCAATCCCTGGTACTGAAAAAAAAAAAAAAAGAAGAAGTTAACTACTATAGGAAGTAATCTTACCCATTATTTGTCAGTTTTATTAGTTTAAAAATCTCAGAATAACAATTTCTTTAAATTGGTGGAGGAATGTAAGGGGGGAGGATTATGTCCTAACTTGAAACATTTCCCAGTAGAATTCTTGCTATTCTAGAAAATACTAGTATAATTTCTTGCTATAGTAGGGGAAAAAAAATCTGTAGATGAAATCTCACTTGACCCTGACTTGCAAAAATTTCAACATATACACATTACAGCTGAGACTGTAAAGGTGAGCAGTTCTCCCAGGTGTCAGTTATGAAGCTACTTACAAGATAATTAGGTCTTTAAAGCTGAAAGCAGACTTTTCATGGATTATCCTGTCTACAAATCTACATATAGTTACCACTTTAAAATTATCTGAGTTGCCACATTAATGTGCACTATTACAATGTTTTCTTAGGGTTGCATATTTCTTGTAGCAGAATTCCCATATTTTAGTTTGAATCAGCAATAGCATTTGTGCAATTACAGAGAGCTTGCGGGAGCCTAAAGATTGAAAGTTGATAGAAATGTCTTATCAGCAAAGTTTTACCTAGATGGACAAATTTCTCTTAAAAATGCTTTTGGGAAATCTAACTACCTCACTGAACATTTTGCTTTCCACACAAAAATAGTGATGACAAAGTGGAAATTAACTTTCTGAAGCATTAAATATTATTTCTCTCACCAAATCCCCTGATGGGTATTTTATATGTTTTCATTAATTTGAAAAGTAGATTAGCTAAAGTTTCTGAGATAATTAAATTATAAATATAATAACATATTAACTTACACAATGCTTTTTCTGTTTGTGATCTCATATAACTCAAATTAGATGAAGAATTAAGTGTTATCTAACCAGAAAACAAACTTTAAACAAAAACAGGTTTATTGTATTGAGACTTGAATCAGGGCCCCTTTTCTCTTTCTTTTCTTTTCTTTTTTTTCTTTCTTTCCTTCCTTCCTTCATCTCTTTTTAATTTTGTCTTTTAAGAGGAGACTCAAAAAATCCAAATATTAAAGAAATATTAGCAATAATAGTAGTTATATTATCCAGTTTGCATTGGAAATAAACACCGCAATTGTACAACCTTCAAACCTCTGCAAAGTGAGTGTTATTATCTCCACTTTACAAAGAAACTGAAGCTCACAGAGTGTAAGTAACCTTTTCCAAGGCCACATGGCCAAGTCAAGTAAGTGAGACTGTAGGGAGACAGATCTTTCTCAAACAAGAAGGGGGTCAAGAGATGGAGGGAAGGGAAAGGAAGGGAAAAAACGGGAATGAAAAGGGGATTAAGATACGTTATGCACATGGACCAACTTCATGTAAAGTCTGTAACCACTTTGTGTTGCAAACATGTACTAACAAATACACAAAAGAAAGATGAAAGCAAGAAAGAAAGCAAGAAAGAAAGGAAGGAAGAAAGAAAGAAAGAAAGAAACAGAGGAGGGAAGGAAGACTCAAACTTCAGAGCCAAATCTTTTTGCATCATTCAGATGGCTCCCACATTGTCCATGGCTCTGTAAGGGCTAAGACTCTAAATAATGTGACCGCTATTGGTTGGAACTTCAGGAATGAAGGCCATCTGCTCCGCCATGGGCGTCGCTGTGTTTAAACCCAAATGGACAGCAGAACCCAGCTGAACACTAGCAGTTACCAGTTTAGGGAGTAGCCCAGCCCAGCCCCTCCACTGTTTCCACCAGAGACCACCCAAAGAACATCACAAATGTCTTCTCTCTTGTTTTCTGCTGTTACAAATATTCAACAAAACTTCCTTGTTGCACCCTTTAGCCATCTTGGGCTGGCAAAGGGAAGCTTAAAGTTCAAATGACTAATAATTTATTGAAAGAAATGGGGTTACTCCAAAGAAGCTGCTATACTGGCTCTGTTTCCAATTTTGAAGAGTCTGAAGGTTGAAATGAAAAGGAGACATACAAACATGCAGTCACTGAAATAGTTCCTATTGTTAACTCTAAGACATCCTAACAATTAGCAAAATGAGACTCATGAAGATCAGAGGAGCTATGGAAAACTAGATGCTACGTTTCTTACACATCTGTTTGGTGTGAGGGATTTTGTGGCTTCACTGTCCTTCTACAATTTGATTTCATTATCATAAAATAAAGGACAAACAAAAGAAAGAACAATCCTTTCCACAAAGTTAAGCTCAACTGTTTATAAAATCTACAAGAACACTCATCTTCCTTAGGGCTGCTTATAAAGAAGGTTAAAACCATTTGAGTGACCACTTGCTTCTCTATCCACTAAAACTTACACAGGGCTTCCATTTAAGGAATCTTTAAAGTGAGTGAGTTTTTAGTTTCAGTTTGGTTGTCAACATGCAGAAAAAAAGAAAGGCTCAAATCAAAGAAGCAATACAGTCTGTAAATTGAACATTAAGGAGAAAAGTTTTCCTTCAAGTGTAGCCTTTACTGTCAATCAGAATTTCTGTCCAAATGGTAAAAACAGAAGGGAAAAAGTGAGCTTTGCTGAGAACTGCCAAGGGAATTGCCTTTATTCTGCCAAACGTTCCAGATGGTTTTCTTACAGACACTTCCGTCTCACACTCACATTTGTTTATTTCCATGCATATAACTCTGCCAGGCACTGAGACAGGTACTTCACCGATCTACTGAATGAAATTTTTAAATTACTTCATTTTATTTAAAGTTTCAAGCCAGGGCTGACATGTAACTTCACCGAGTGCTTGCCTAGTGTGAGTGAAGATCTAGGTATAATCCCCATCATTGCCCAAAAATAAAATAATATTTCAAGCAAAGCAGCAAAAGAGGGACCATGTACTTCCCTTCCCCTTTTTAAACCTTGAACTTGAAGTTGCTGTTAAAGTTTAAACCAACTAATGACCCCGATTGCTAACTGACCCAAGAAACCACACGTTTGTAAAGCAAAACACTATTTATGGAATGTTTCAATACAAATCTTTATATTGACATATAAATAATCAACTTTAAGGTTATTTGTCTTGAAGAAGACATCTTTTCTTCAGGAGCAAATCAGAAAGAGCTGGCCATACACATATACATCTTGTTTCCAGATATCATTGTTAAATATCTTTTAAAGCAGTCCATAGCTGTTATTTATTGTGGGCCCTCTGTTACACGCCCAAATTACAAAGGTATACTGTCCCATTTTGTGCAGGGTCCATTTTGCTTTGGTGGCAAAAGAGAAGACTTCGGAGTCTCCTGTAATAGATGAACAGATGAAAGCAATGAAGCTGGGTGGAAACAACTTGAAGGAGTAGCATAAGCAGAATTTGTTACCCAACTGGATACGTGAAGAATAAGAAGTCAGGAAACTGGCTCCCAGTTTGGGGGTCAGGCAATGCCATTCGAGGAGACGAAGAAGTGTCAGTGTCAGAGCAGTACGGCAGGCTCCGCATGAACCCAGCCGAGAGCTGAAAGAGCTGCTGCATCTCTGCAGTCGGAGAGGATGGTATTCAAAGGCCACTTTCAGAGCCTCAGTGCTTTGTTTCCCAAATGGAGACACTGGAGCCGTCCTTCCCAAAGGATTCATAAGCACTGGCTGGATGTCAAATGCATCAGATGCTGAGAAACCCTCTGCTACAGATAGGGCGCTGATGTTGGATTATGAAAGGGTGTAGACTGAGGTAAACGGGGCCGTGGATATTATTACACCCGCTGAGCAGAGTGCCCCACGGCTGGGGTTCACTTGCCAGCCTTTTGCATCTGCGGTCTTTGGGGCTGGGGAGACATGACACCTGCCCCCACCCCTGCTTCATTGCTGTAAAATTAGAATCCGCACTGCCAGCTATACAAATCTGTGCTTTCCTTCCCACCTCTGGACTTTGCAAATCAGGGGGGAATCCTTGAAATTAATCCGGTGATTCCTTTCTCCAAGGAAATGAAAATGTTTAATTTCTATTCAAGTCAATGAGAATTTATTTCCTGTCTTGTTGGCAGTAGGTGTGTAGCATTTGGGATAAAGGTGTGCACAAGACCAACACCCAAGACCTCCAGTGACCCTATTTTAATGTCAAAGGATGAAGTACCTACAACTTGGAATTCCAAAAGATGAATACTTTCTTAGCCCAAGATTATTCATCCTTGTGGGTCTGACTATAAAAGAATTAGGCCACCACATTTACAGAATTATATATACATTATTGAATAGTGTTAATTTTTAAGTGACCACCTACCAAGATATGAAGCGAAAATTTACTTGGAAGGTTAGAAATTAAAATTTCCTGCTTTCAGAAAGAATCAAACTGTCAGTGTCCTAAAATATATTAAGACGGCCTCCTGATTCTGATTGAAAGGCTTCACTGATGCCGTATATGCCAGCATTTTTCCAGGGAGAGAAGGAATCATTCCAATAAATTATTGAGAAAGTAAGAAAGAGTTGGTTTGTACATTATATTCACAGTGGGGAGACTTCTGTAAATAACATGTCTAAGATAAGCCATCAATTCTATACCTGAAAGCTTTCTTTAGTGGGAAGTAGAATTTATGATGTTTGTTTGGATCTATAAACTTGATTAACATAGATTGCATTAGATATAGAGTTCCACTGACATAATGCTCTCCAATTCCTGTTGTGCCAAGCATTTTACCTTTTGCTAGAATAGCAGCACCTACTGCAAATGTCAGGAATATGCCCTTAGTATTTTACACTCTCTAATCCTTCCAAGAAACTCACAAAGTAGACACGGATTACAACCATGGAGAGCCCAGAGACTGAGAATTTACATGGCTTGCCTGAGGCCACCCAGCCAATTCCAAGTGATGGCCCTGCCATAGGTACCCAAGTCCAAGGCCACCCCCTTCAAATTCTGCTCTGTCCCCCTTAAACAAAATGTCTCTTTGCCTTCATCCCCCTCACCCAATTTGGGACTTTTCTTTCTCACAACAGTAAAATCGCCCATTTGAAGCCAGCAGACAGCCTGGGTGTTCTAAGGACAGCTGGCAGATCTCACCCGGATCATCTGCCCACCGAGAGGCCTCTGCGGACTCCTGCTTCCTCCAACCTCTTCCTTCACCAAAGCCGAACACAGATAAAATCAGCTATTTCGATCACAACAAAAACACCTTATGCCACTGGAGCACAAAATGTTTGCGTATTCTTAGCAATGTTGAATATGCGATAGGGTTATAAAAATAGAATAAACTTAGACTTCCCAAGGAGTTAAGTCAAATCTACGCTGGCTCGTCTATCTGTTTCATTAGTAATCGATTTTAAAACTCTGTTCCAATTAATCCTACATATTCATGTGGATAATCCCAACGGCAAGATAATCCCTAGATGTTCTATTAGTCTCACTATTCAATCAGTACCATCAAAGCCTACAATCACCCGGAACCAAACTGCCCATCCTTGCTTTTCCCCAGGCCAGATTTCCTTCCGCTCCTGAAACACCAGCTTGCCTACTTTGCATCCACTTGAGGCTTAAAATGAGGAAAGTGTTGTTAATCTTTTCTCTAAAATTTCTCCCTTATTAAGTTTTGTATTTTTGTAGAAATGCAGGTTGCATTTCTTACTACCCTGAGTCTCTTTTTTTTCCAGAATTTTACATTGCCTTCAGATGTTCAATCCGTGTGGAAAAGAAACCCCTTCAATTTTATATTACCACAATAAGTTCCATTCTTCCCATGACCATCACTGCTTTTTTGCATTCGTCTATTAAACCATTCATCCAAAAGGCTACAGTCAAAGTCATGCTTAATCATCACTGTGCCTGTTAGCCTTTTTCTCTCTTATCAGTTTCTCAATGATGCACACTGTGACTTCATTCTCTTGGCACAATTTATCCTTGGCTCTTTCACCCTCCCCCTTCCTGCCTAGACAGGTCAACTAAGTCAAGCTCAATTGCTCTGCTTTTGCTCATTTCTGTCCATAGCATCCTGTGATTTCTAGAGCTACCTCTTCATTTGGATCTCAAAACTGCATTTTTCTTAATGAAAAGTTTAACTTCATAAAAACATTCTCCCACTTAAGCAGAAAAGGAAGTCATCTCAACTAACTGCTCCTAGTCATAAATCTGTGTGAAATATACTTTCAAAACTGTTCTTGGAGCAAAGTTGAAAGAAAGAGAAAAACAAGCACACAAGTATTGACACATGTGATCTGCCCTGCAAAAAAAAATCTCACAGTAAAAATAACTTCCTATGCAAGTAAGATTTCACCCCTCACAATAAAATGTTTACCCTAGAGGATAACAGGAAATAATATCAATCTGATATATTAATAATAAAAATTTATGTTTAATCGTAGGAAAACAGCAAGTCATTTTTTCCAGCTCTTGAAGAATATTTTAATCATGCAAAATCATCATAATGTAATGTAGGCACAACGCTAAAATGTTACCTAAGGTGAAGCGGTTTTTATTAGTTTTACAGGATATATATTTGGCAAGAGTTGTTAAAAATAATTACTCTACAGGACCTCTAAATATATTATTTTAGAAACAATACTTTTGAAAAATCGCAATAAGCAACAGAAACTATAGCTCTTCATACATTTTTGGCATAACATAGCCATACAGTCACAGAATTATAAGATAAGCATCTTACAGTACCATACAGATCCAGAAACTGGTTACAACTTGTACCACATACACATGGTAATGGTGCTAGCAAACACATGGCACCTTGTACTTCATACTGCAGCTGAACACAGAGCAGACACAGCCCAGGGGCCGCCGGAGAACCAGAGCTTAGGTGACGAGTAAAACACATCTCTGTAAGAATCATAACCACTTCCCTGAAGTATCTGAAATACAAAGGACACAATAACATAACAGTTGGAAACAGTGCCTGCACTCAATCTGATCTATCTCCATAGGCAAGACAAAAAGAGAGCCAGGATCTTACTCAAGACATAAGACAAGGCAGACAGACAGACAGAAGGGAGGCAGCCAGGGAAGGAGGGGAACGCAGGAAGGGAGGCGGGCAGGCAGGCTTCGTTCTCTCTGGTTTCCCTTAGTCCTAACACCACGTAAGCACTAAGCTGTCCACTCTGGGCAGCGTGGGAGATAGGTACTTCTCCCCTAGCCCTTCTATCATGGAGTCTTCTTATCTGTAGCCAGCTTCTCAGTTCAGGTATTAGTAAAACCACCAATACAGGAATTAAACCTGGAATCTGACCCTTGGAGGACTTCGACCAGTCACACCAGAGCATCAAGGTGGAGCAGGCAGAACTCACAGTGCACGAAAAGAACTCAAGGGAATCTGCTTCCAAACCGATCCCCGATCCCCTCGGCCCCAATAGCACAGAGCTCACCGAGCCTCTCTAGACCCCTTCTTAACTGCTTCCCGCGCGCAAACTTACGGTTGATTATATCTTTGTTTCTGTGATTTCTTGATACTCTATCTAATCTTTTGATTCATTTCTTTTTCTTCACATGAAACTAAATGTGTCAGCAGTGAAAATCATGCTAGTTTAACCAGTGAGTACATAATGTGGAACTTTCTTAGCCCAAAGCTTATTAAAAAACTAACCTCTCTATTCAATATAAACTGTTTCACAAACTCCTTTACAATTTAACAAAAGAAAAATATGATAAACATTGTAGTTTATTTTTCCAATCTAGCATGAAAAAGATCTTTTAGCATAACAAGTGAATATTAATGCCTTTTCTTGCAATTACTTTATTAAAATATATATATGAAAGAATAGCCCAAAAGAAATTCTTTCTGAAGTTGAACTGGGGGGATGATGATAATTTAATGTTTTCCATGACAGTTATAAAGATATAAGTGTAATTTACATAGCAGATGCCCAATTGCTCATAATTTTCTAAAGAACTATGAAATAGTGGCAACTAGATAGCAGATATTTTGTGAAAATTGATACCTATTAAAATCATGTGTGGCGTCCCCAGTGGTCTTCCTCCCTGGAACTCAGAGATCTTAGGGCCATAATCCTAAAAGGCTGAAGAACCATGGTGCCTTTGGGGAGGGTAGAGCCAGGGACCCATCCTGACTCAGCCACCTGTCTCCTCTCTGGACTCTACTTCCAGCAGAGGCTTGGGCCATAACACAAAGCACTTCACTAGACGGCACATGAAAACTTTAATTCAAGAAAATGTACATATTAAGAAGTTTTCCCCACAAGTAGCTAACACAAACTTCACAACAGAATAGGAAAAAAGTAGATAACCAAGAACACTTTCCTAATCTAGGATAAAAGCAACAATAGGGTTTTTCAAATGGCGCTAGTAAGCTTATAGCATAAAAGTTTCTCAAATTATTTTAGATTGCTCCAAACATCTACTAGAATTGAAATTTTAATAGTCTCTCTAATAAAATATCATTTTCTGCAACTATCTGCATTAAAGAACAAGAAAATGTAAACATTACTTGCAGTAACGAAAATGTTTGAAGTGAAAATTACAGTACATAGCAATATTAAGAAAAAACCTAAATGTTACAACGCAAGTTAATCTTTCCTACCCTAAGTCCTTTTTGTCAAATATAACACACTGCTGATAATGTGATGAGTATATTTCTATATGAACAAATGCTTTTATCTCAAATGATAACTGCTCCAAAAGAATAAAGCACCAAGGTAAATGCCATTAAAAATAACTCTTGTTTATGGTTTGGAGAGTTTCTTACAAACTCTTACAATGAGTAAAGCGGTAAACTTCTGAATGAAAACCCCTTACACTCATTAAGGCACAACTGAACACCTGCAGGCATATAACTCTATGATTACTCATTTCAATAAGAGGTTTCCAAAACGAAACTCTCCCCAACACAATCTGCTGGGTGGGTTGATAACCAGAACAAGGCAGAAGGCAGGGAAGTACTCACTGTCACCCTAAAAATTATTCACGCAGATCTGTTCCTCTAAAAACAGCACAGATCTCAAAGCAGGCAGAAGTCAGCAGATACACACACCTAACTTTCTAGGTCCAATCTTGATTCAGGCCACCTTTCTCTACAATTATACCTACATTTGAAATGACTCTAGCATTTCTAATTACATCCTACCTTACACATAATACATATGCCCCAAGGAAAAAGGAGAATTTTCTAAGTGAAAAACAAAGTAGAGATCTCCAAAACCTAACAAAGGATTCCATACTCACTCCCCAAACAGACATTAAAGGCCCACAGATCTAATTAAGCAAAATCTAGAACATCCTTCTTTTCTTGGGTTACAAAATACAGATTTTTAGAAGAGTCTCAAATATAGTTTAAAAAATTGTTTGACTTAGTTACTGAGTGCATTATAAACTCAGTCATAACTCTATTTATAAACTTGGGAAATTTAATAGTAAAACAATTAACCAAATATTCCCTATTCATACATCTAAACAATTTTTGAACATTTGATATTGTAGTTTGCCTCTAAAAATGATTTTTTAAAAGACTCAGATATAACACTGTAATCTTTTTCCTTTTTCATCTGATTACATTCTCACTCAGATCAAAATTTAGAAGGTACAAGCCAAGTAGGTAATTTTATATAAGATGCAAAACATAATTACAACAACAGGTTGTATGGTGTCTTTATAGGATTATGTTTTTAAAATTTAGTGAAAACCCTTAGAACTTCCCTAAGAACTCCTGAGTTGTAGACTTTATTTTCTCCTTGAACACAGAAAAAAGCATCTCAAAACCTAAAACAAAACAACCTAAGTTTTGAACTAACAATTAGACTTCATTTAGAGAAAGCAGATAGATCTTCACTTCTATCATGATTACTCTGAATTTCTTAAGATTGAGCATGAAAATGTATAATGTAACGATAATCTTAATATTAGAAACTACTGCACAGAAATATATCTTATCATTATGTCACTTTACAGTATTACAAAATAATTTCACATATATGATCTTTGATATACGAAAGCACAAAATATTAGAAATGTATTGGACTAATCAGACAATATAATATCTACTTGTCAAGATATGCAAGTTAGTATGTTATTGATAGCCAATATTTAGTATCCTTGCAGCCTGTAGTACAACAGTAAAGACTATATATTTGCAAATACGCAATAATATTTCTAGCTATTTGGCCATGCTCACTGCATTTTCTGTAACACATTCTCAGCAAATTTCGGCAAGCATATGGTAGTTTTTAAAAATACAAAACATTGGAGTTAAACCCAGAGGCCAGCTTCATATCTAAGACACATAAATACATATCTACAGATCTCATTTAAAAAAACTATTAAATGTACAAAGTGTTAATAGAAAAAATTCTATCTGTAAAAGGAATGATATCCCCTTACCTGTTCTCCACTAAATAATTCTCTTTATTTACAGATTAAATGTAAGAAACATACTACTATCAGGTATGAATATGAGTTTTAAAAATATCATGGAAGAAAGGCCACTATTTTATATGGAAACCAGGTGTTTCTCCCCTTGAGATGAAATACTCTCATGTTAAATCACATGGCCTAACAAAATCCCCAATGGATAATATTCTAAAAGTTCAGTTGTTGAATGCAATGCTTTTACTTCTAAGGGCTCTGCTATGTAACAATTTGTAAGTTGTTGAGATTATATTATTTTATATCTGGTAACCATTTATTAATATTTAGTATTGGGTCACATACTGTAATGTTAAACATTCAAAAAGTGGTCTGAATATCTGTCCTGTATGCAAAATTTCTAAGATATTATGAATTACAATCCAGCCCAAACTGACAATATACAAGCATCTCCTAACCCTTGTGAAACTGTTTATTGAAATCTACAGGGACATTCTTACTACATAGAAGGGTCCATGTATTTCTTGCATATGAAAAAGAAACAAATGCAAATCTAGATTGCTAAATCAAATCGTGCACAAACAGTATAAAACAAAAACTGACGTATGGGAATTAAAAATGATAAAGCATTCTATAGTCTACTTATTGGAACATGATATATGCAATATGATTGCCACTAAGATTCACATAAAAAAAAATCAAGGTTAAGCAACTGCGATGGCTTTGTGTACATTCCATAGCAATAACATCCCAATTCCAAAGGCATCCTATCAGGGTTACTATTTTCTAAGAAATCCACTGTTGAAAGTCTGGATCAATAAAGGCAATGGAAGATGTTATCATGTGATATAAAATAGGACTTTTAAAACTCTTGCTCGATGTAATGGTGCATGCCCTAATGCCAGCATTCTGGGAGGCTGAGGCAGCGATTGCAAGTTCCAGCCTGGGCAATAAGCACTTAGAAAGACCCTGTGTCAAAATAAAAAAAAAAAATGAAAAGAAAAGAAAAATAAAAGGAGGTTGGGGATGTAGCTCAGTGCAAAGCAGCTGAGTTCAATCCCTCATACGGAAAAAAAATTCTCTGGGGGTTGAAGTAGATAAAACTTCTCAAACGCTTAAGAGAGAAACTGAAAAAGTCAATTCTTTTCTAAATGAAATAGAGTGAAAATGTCTTATCTACTCATTCTTTGTCTATATTTTTATGTACATTTTGAAGTTCTCATTACAGTGTTTGATTTTCATTTCCAATGAATTAGTAATAATGCTGTAGGAAATGTTATGAAACACATTAAGTACTCATTAGAACTGAGTATATGGAATTTCACATTGTTCCCAATTTCAGAATCTGACAACTTAAAGTTGCATAACACACATATACATATTTTCAGAGACTTTGTGAATGAAGCAATGTTAGTAAATTCATAATTTATGTAACACCAAGACATTAGCAGTTGAAGGGACTACTGCTTATTGACAGTGCAAGAGGCGTGCCTTTTAAAATGGAATTATTTCCCTTCTTATTTTTTAATGCTTCAGTCATCTATATCCTGAAGCAACCCCTAAATTTATATGGAGTAGCCATAATAAGCAAACTACTTTTTTTTTTTTAACTTTTGCACCAAAAGTTGGTTTTAAGCTTTTAATGGAGAAAACATTTTTATTATTTTAAACAAAGGAAATTTCTGAAACCATACAACTAAAAGTCCCTCTCTGTCCCACTTAGACATCAATACAGGGGACCACTCTAATGTGCTAGAAACACACATGGCAGCTGATGAAGGTGGAGGCCAGGGTGAGGGGGGAGACCCGGAGGGACAGGGAGACACTAAGGGAGCCGGATAAGGCAGGATTCCCAATGACATCCATCCACACATCAGACTCTAAAAATACACACATGGTGGTGTGTAGTCAAACAGTCCAAATTATTTTCTGAGCATATTTGAGAAGGCCAAAACTCTTTCTTCCAGCTTCAAAAATCAATCCAAAAATCAGATAAAGGTGTGGCGATTCAATGAAATTACTCCCTTGATTTTCTTCTTGCAGACTACTCTCTCAAGACAAAGTATTGAATAAACCAAATGCTACATGATTTTTTCTAGATGTCTTGAAAATAACCTAAATCATATAGAGAATTTAAAAATTCATATCCTAAAACATTCATTTATTGGCTCCCACCTTAAAACTTCTTACTAAGTATCCAATTCATTGTCATCCAAAACAAGTAAACAAAATGTCTACAACAGAAATCACAAACAGATGGCTAACGTGTGGAATATGGCCTTGTCCCTGTTCTTTAAGATAACGTCTTAGTTTTCCCCCTGTGGGTTGGGGTTTTCTGGGGATTCACTGTCACAGAACTTCGTTCTCACAACTGGTACTCTCGGGGTTTTTGCAGTCTTCGCTATGATTTTCACTTTCTTCGTCTTTCTCAGAGGGAGACAAACTCTCCATGTTTTCTGTAGGGTTACCATCTGATTTTTCCTGGTGTGAATTTGCACTTCCCGCCCCACTGTCCTGTGGGTTTGTGGGCTTTGCAGGGTCATTGCTGGGCTCTGAGCTGGGCCTCTCTGGCCCTTCCCCAGGCTCTTTGGGTGCTACTTTCTTTTCTTCAGCTGTTCTGCTGTTTACGTGAACAGCTGTGCAGGAATTTTTGGAGTCCTTGGCTTTTTTGTGCATTGAAGTCTGACTGCTGTGACCGGAGGTGGCCGGGACAGCCGCTTTCTGGCCCTTGCTGGCCTCAGCCTGTTCTTTCCTGGGCGGACCCCAGATAAAGTTCTCCGAAGGCCTGTAATGTTTCTGGGCAAATCGCAAGAGCTTCCTCCTTTCTCTCCTGTCTCTGATGGTATAAACAAAATACTCCAGAGCACTCTGCTTAATATTAGGGATGGTATTTTCCACAAGAGCCTCGTGAAGAATAAATTTTACAAGCGGAGATTTAAAACTTTCATATCCAAGCTCACCAAGGCTTTTAAGAATGCGGGTGATTCTTAAATAGTTGTGCTGAGACCTGGAAGAGAGGATTGAACAACGTGAGGCGGAAATCATGTGGTGAAAAGCAAGAAGATGAAAATTATTGGAGTAACTTTTTTAATGGAAGTGTAAAACAAAGAAATGGTATCGTAATGACTTTTTAAAAAGCTGTATTAGATACTATTATGAATAAATCAGAATCTGTTACTGTATTAAACCCTGTGTCATGAAGGGAATGCCAATCTATGTGAAACTCAAAAAGTATAAAGTCTCACTTTTTAGTTCATATTAGAAAAATATTTAGATTTAAATTTATCCTCACTGATGTTGAACTTTTTTTATGAAATTCTTTGAGGACGGATGATCTAACAGAGCATTTACAATAGCTACCCAATGTCAACTGGGCCACTGTATCACCTCCCATCATCACAAGAAGCAGGTACAGAACAGTAAGATGTTTTCAGAGGGCTCACAGAGAGACAGCACTCACACACCTGCTGTTTAGTATATTGCTATCACTGTTCAATTTCATGAGCTGCTGTTAATGTCATACCATGCCTAGCCTCCCACTGTGCTGACTGTTACCATAGGTGTGCATGGGTAGGAACAAACCACAGTTTATGGAGGCATCTGTACTGCCACATGCCCTGGGGATCTTGGAGGACGTTCCCCATGAAGAAGGGGGAACTTCAGCACCTGTGGCACCACCACGGGTAACCAGGGCTCAACACAAACACATTAGTTAGCAGCTAAGAGCCAGAATAAGCCATGTCAACTGACCAATAAGCCAACTCACAAGA
Source organism: Dasyprocta punctata (assembly GCA_004363535.1). Lineage (NCBI taxonomy): Eukaryota > Metazoa > Chordata > Mammalia > Rodentia > Dasyproctidae > Dasyprocta > Dasyprocta punctata. The sequence continues at coordinate 28,778 of RJWM01015626.1, read as the reverse complement.
AAAGCAGCAAAAAACACTTTCACCAGAATAATTCTGACAAAGGACACAAAACTGCCTTATTTGATAGAGCACAGTTCAACAGGTTAATCACATCCTGGCTCTGTCTCTTAGGCAAAATTATAATGTCTCTCTAAGTCTCAGTATCTTCATTTTGAAACAGGAAAAATAGCCCACAACTTACTGGGCTGTTGTAAGAATCAAATGAAACGATAAGTCTTTAGGGCGTATTTTTTTATAAAAATAAATATCAGATACTATTTTGAACTATTATTATTTCAATAATTATTACCTAAAGACTTATTATTGAGACTATATTTGTACCTGTCCTCATTTAATAACTTAATTCTCTTCCATTTTGGCAAATTTTGACACCTCTTCCCTTAACAACAAAATTATGTCTTATTTCCAATGACCTTGATTCCAAAGACACTTTGTTTCCAAGATTACACTAATCTTTCCTCTATCAAAACTAAGGTCATTATTGGATTACTGCTTTCCCAATCTGTTTTGTTGCAATTTATAATCCACTTCCTCAACTTCACTCAGATCAAACCTAGCTGTATTATGCATGCCTGGCCAGATCCTGAAGGAGTTCTCAGCTACCGATATTAATCACATACATTGTCAACAGTCCTGGGATTAATTTACCCAACACTGCCACACAACCAGAACCAGCACTTATTTCTAACTTCCTTAACACCTCTTTTATATCTTAGACACTGAGCTTCACAAGTGTTGCATATACCTGGCTGTAGCTTCCAAAAGTGCATGGAGTTTTTACTGAGGAATAAGAAGAGTATAGAAAGAAGTCGATGAATTATCTGAAGTGTAAAAGAAGGTGTGATTCCATGATCTTAAATTTTAATGAGAGAATCCAGACAACACAAAGATCTTAATTATTCAGGATACTGGAGAAGACAAAGTCAATAACTTTTATCATCTACATACTTCTAAATGTTTACCAAAGAAGTATTTCCTTAAGATTCAATGTTTTAAAGCCAAAAGGATAAATATAGTAATGAGGTTTCAGTTTCAAGAATCTATGTTTTTAACAGGAAAGAAAAGTATTTTAAACTAATATAATTTAAATAAAATGAAGAAAATGTGCCACTAACAATAGGACTTGGTTGCTACATTCATGTAGTTTGTATATTCAAAGAACTTATTGGCAAAACTCTTCAGGAACATTTGCTTTATCTAAGAGAGAAGATGTACAGAAAAGTAGAAGGATGTGTATAACAGGTGCTATGTGACAATATATATATATTTTTTTTCAACCAGCTCAATTTCACATAGCCAGTCTAACATGAGTCATCAAGTTAAATTTTTTGTCCACATTTTTCCATATGTACACATTCTCCAGGTTAAAAATATTTACAAAACAGTATCAAAGGACAAAATCCTTAACCGGTGGTAGCAGCAGGAAAGATTGAGATATGGTCTGTGAACATATGAATGTATCAACAGAAAACCCATTAATCTGTTTAACCTTCATGCTCTAATTTAAAAAGATGAGGGAAAAAGAGCGTGGGTTGAGGAAAATGATGATCAGGATTCTAGAATGGAACTACAGGGGAATCAACTGGGTGTTTCAGTATGATCTGCAGTAAATGTCACCATGAAAGGCAAAAAGAGACAGAAGAGTGTTCTAAAACTCTGGGAGCGCTGCAAGCCATCTTGGGGTACAGCAGATAAAAGCGAGAAGCTGGGTTTTTGAACAAAGGCAAGGGCAGTAAATAGCGACAGCACTGCCAAGACGCTGGTTAGATGAAGCCAGATTGCACAACAAGCAATAACCAGAGGAGAGAAAATAAAAGTCAGAAACAATTGCAGGACTTAAAATATGGCTTAGTCATACAAGCTGATGACAAAGAAAACTGAAAATACATCTTAATGGTTGGTCTGTATACTCGTACTTCGTGTCTGAAGATATTTTGCTTCCTTTAGCATGGTCACTTGTACAGTTCATATTACATCATTTTACTCTGATTCAATATTTCTCTGTTGCTTAGTTACTATAAATATGCTCAGTTCTCTGACTATTCTAAAAAACTCAAGGTGGCGTACAGATTAAAACTCAGATAAGCTATGACATTTAAGAATAAATCAGACTAGAACCCAACTAAAGAAGAAAAATGAACAGACGTTTTCACATCATCCCACATAATTTGTTCAAATCTAGCCAATAAAATGTTTTGGCAACTAAATCAGAAATGAGACATGTTTTCAGACAGATTCTAAGATAGTCCAGAGCTGGAAAGACCAAGAGAGGCAATGGCGGTGGAGGGAAAGATAACTGGATGAGCAGACAGTTTAGACTCCTTCTCCTGAGGCTTAAAGCTTTCAGAAATGGATCTGTTTTCAGTTATAAATCAGAGGATTTGACAAGAAAACTGGAAGGAGGATTTAAGCTGAAGATGCTATTTTTGCTCCAATTTTATTCATTCAAAGAATTTACTAAACAAGGTTGCTATTCCGGACAAAAACAACAAACGGGGTGGGATGGGGGGAGAATCTTTAAAATGACAAAAGTTAGTACATAGAAAATGAGGTTATTATTAGACTTTTTCCAAAGGTTTACTTTAACCATGCTTCAAGTCATGGTTACCTGAATATAGCTTCTTCGACAAGGTGACATAGTGCTTAGAAACTCTGTCAACAGACAGTTCCCTTCCTTGCTTAGGCAGACATATGTATTTATCTACTCACACTTCAAGCCTTCCAGATAAATCAAATTTAACTTGAGTAATGACTGAATAGGTCTTCCAGTCAAGCTCATAAAGCCTTATGACAATATCTTCAATGTTTGAGTATAAGCTACCATTTTACTAGTATCAGTTAAAACTAACAATGTAAAAGGATGGAAGTTCTAGAAAGATACAAAAAATTTAGGTAAGTGATGGCAAAGTTCTGATAATTTTTGGCCAAAGAGGAAATGGTTAAGTTAGTTTTAATTTTTTTTTTCCCCTTAGAACTTGCCCAATTCAGCTAATTATAATGTGTTAAAAAGTGCTTTAAAAATGTTGGTTTTATAGTCCAGCACTCACAAGTCACCCCATAATTAAAAAGAAAAAAAAAAACACTAGATTGTGCATGAAGAAAATATTTTTAAAAATAAACTTTGGTTACAAGTATTAATGAAAGTTATAAATACCCGAGCAAAAGAATACAGCAAAACAAATCCAAATAAGCTGTGTTAAATATTTCTTTATAGATTTTGGGATTTATTTACCAAAATCACTTTTGATTTTTATCTAAATAGTGAAGATAAATTATAACTTTTCATCTGTTCTAATAAAAAGTATAGTCACATTTCATTCTTATAAAATGACTTTTATGTATCATAGGCTTAATTCATGGATTTAATCAGAGAAGGCACCAAGTTGAAGATGTTAGCAATAGACCATGTCCACAGATGCTTACAGCCTAGGAGAGGGGGTACAAAAAACTACACATAAGCAAAAAACATTCCAAGGGACGTGACAGAGGGACAGAGGTTACAATGGGCTGCACGCAGGAGTTTGCAAGAATAGCTATGCATCTATTTGGAATTCAGGTCTTTAGTTGTTGCTGTTTTGTTTACTACAGAACAAAGTACAGGACGCATTTCAGGATGGCTTGTAAATTCAAATTTCTAAATTTGACTGCTACCTGGTCCTATGCTCTGTAGAGATCTCTGACCACAAGAAAACATCGCTGGCTTATCACTGGGGCTTTACTTACTCATTCAGATGCTGAAATCTTTCCTGCCAGTTAACAGCCCGAGCAACATTCCCCGTTTTATCGATCAATTTTATTCCAAAAAACTCTAGCATCATTTTATAAGCCAGGAGGAATCTTCTAATTGCTTCTTTTGTCTTTTTGAACTCCTAATATAAAGAACATAAAAAAAAGTTCCCTAAAATGACTCAGTAGCTACCAGCATAATAAAATAACAATACCATTCTGCAATCTCATATAAAGTGAAATAAGCTTGCATTACCTCAATTTCATATGTAGTTAGTTCTTTAGCATAAAAGTTCAAGCCTTGTTCTCTCAGGGGAAATAGCCTATTTTTTAAAAAAATAAAATTTTTCTATTAACATTGTCTGACAAACATACAGGGTAAACAGGACATGGCTCAAGACAGACAGCACATAACTGACCATTGAATGTAAGTGTGGTTGTGCTCCAGCTTTTCATAATCTCCTTTCCATTTATTTAGAACTTCTTCAATGTAAACACCTAGACAGTAAATGTTTAGAAAATAAATCACACATTGGCAACATCATAAAGGCATTTTAAGATTTGAATCACTTGAGTTTATATTAAAAGTTTTTAACTTTAAAAACAGCACAAAAGAATAATGCTTTGAAAAGCAAACATCCTGTGTCCCAAACTCAGTTATGTATTAAGTCTCATATTAAAAAAATAATGGTACCTCATATCACAGAAAGTTTTATTGGGCAATGTAAAGCAGAGGTTGGCAAACAATGGCCTGCCGGCTTTTTTGTAAATAAAGTTTTATTGGAACACTGCCTTGCACATTCAAGGATGTATCTTCGACGGCTGCTTTTCACTACAGTGCGAGAGCTGAGCAGACAGCAACAGTTCCGCACAGCCTGGAACATTTTACTATCTGCTCCCATGCACAAAGACTCTCCCAGTGTTATCATCTCCATTTCAGCAAGTGAGGAAACTATAAATTGTTAAGTCACACAGTAGTAAGAAAGTAAATCTAAAGAGAAGAACACAGCCCATTCTGCTTCCAGAAAGCAATATCTCTTCATCCTGTCCAAGCATTTCCCTGGAAGAACTTGATACAACAAAACTGTTGTGATTTTTTTTTTTTTTTTTTGGTACTGGGGATCAAACTTACAACCTCGCACCAGCCAGGCAGGCGCTTAGGCCACTGAGCTAAATCCCCGGCCCTATTTTTTGAGACAGGGTCTCACTATGCAGTTCAGGCTGGCCTTGAACTCACAACAATCCTGCTGCCTCAGCCTCCCCAGTGCGGGGATTAAAGGTGTGCGCCACCACGCCCAGCTACTGTTGTGATTCTTAAATCCATCGAGGTCCTTACAATTGACTATGAGGCCATGTGGCCCATCTTACGGAAAAACCCCAGAAGCATAGCATTTTTCCAAACACATCTCATTCTTCCTACACTAATTACCAGTTTTTAGTGGAGGACTGCTCTCAAAAGGTTTTGTAAAAGTTGTTTTGAATCATACTGTTAGCTTTAATAGCCTGTTGAAACTATTTGCTTCTGTAATATTGTTTTCCCCTCCAATTACCTCTACTCCCACTTAATAAGTAAAATATGCCTTTGCAAACTGTGTTTACTGGCAAGTGAGTGAGTGAGCGTGTGCGTGTGAGTGTGTGTGTGTGTGAATGTGCATATACCAGACAGGAGAGTGTGGGAGTGGGTGTCATTTATATAATATATCAGAATAACATTTTATGTGACTTTAAAACTTCTGACCTCCATTATTGTTACAAGTTTTCAAAATAAATTTAGTAATGATTACAAAAAGTGAATGTGTTGCTTGATGTCAGTGCTTTAAGTTACTGTCAAAAATAAATTCTTTACAAGAAACAAAAAACTAAAATTAACACTGCCATATTTTAGGCTCAATATTCTTAAAACCTGCAGGTACTCCTTTAGCTAAGTTTTATGAAAGTCAAATCAGAATCAAATTAGACATCTATCATTGCATTTCTTGAAAAACTTTGCTTGCTCTAAGTTCTAAAAAGACTAGTAATTTAATTAGTATTTTTCCACTGGCTTAAAAAAAAACAGCACATTTCTATCATTAGCAAATACAACAGTGCAGTTTGTTCTAAATCAGAGCAGACTTTTGGGATATCAGGAAGTCCAAGACAGGCAGGTTGGACTACTTCAGCAATGTTCTAAACTGCCAGCTGGTCCATCTCTTAGTGGAAGCCCTCCCCCTAACACCCCACTCCAGCCTTTAGAGATCTTTCCTCCATTCAGCTCACCAAAGAATTCAGGTTCTCCAGAGAGTTACAATCCATGACACTCATGCCCGGACTCACAGTGCTGTGGCTCGGGAGCTGTTTCTACTGATAGCAAAGAGCAGAAACCAGGACCCTCTGGTCACTTCACACAGAAAAGGACTCCCAAGACAGAAGTTGGCTTCAGCTTCATTGAAGATCCCCACAATGAACCAGTGTGGCGCCTCAGTGAAATATGTAATTTTGCTGTCAAATGACCATAGCAGCTGCCTCCTCTCAGTATGGGTTTGGAACAGATCCTACGAGGAAATCTCTAGCACTGTGAAGCAGACAGCTTTGCTTTGCAGAGCTGGATGGAGACCTACTGTGCTGGGGCTCCCTGAGCGTGGCTCTGAAAACCGATACGAGGGATGATTCCAAAGCCAAGCAACACTTCACTCATCTTCTACCTAATTTTCAGATGTGGCACATTGGAAAGAAAAGTAAGGCCCTGGAACTCAGACCCAACCCTTACAATCGATTGAGTGACCCAGCAAGTCAGTCATTCCAGCTTCAAATCCCAGTAAGCTCATCTTTAATATGATGATAAAGCTGAATCCGAACTCCACTAAAGTCCTTAATAATCCAAAATTCTATAGTTCTATAAATCTCTCATCTTTTGCTCTCAGAAAAATGTTATTCCTACCACCTTTTGGATAATACCCATGATACAGAGACGGTAGAAAGGGGTTGCTAATTAATAGCTGTTGCACCAGGATTCACCAAGTGGATATAACACTCTAGGAGCCAGGACTCTGGGGACACATTAGACTGCATAGCAAAGTCAAGTTAATTAATGAATAATTGCAGTAAGAATATATGAAGCAAGAAAGAAACAAACTATACACAGGTGTTTGCTATTCCTTAAAGTCTGCTTTTTACCAAGATAGCAGGTTACTCACCATCTGGCTTAAATGGAATCTTATTCTTATAAAAACGAAGATTGCTCAAGTCATTTTGATATCGGATATCTTTGAAGTTCTGCTAAAGGAAAAAAATAAGTGAATCTCTAGTATACAGAAACATAGAAAAGGCACAGGACCCTTGTTACAAGCGTTCCTATTGCATCATCAGATGACAAAAACAGGAAGGAAGTATTTTCACTAAAAAAAATTCTGCACTCTTACTGGGTATTGGTGTCGGTATTTATACAAATCCCTCGCCGCGTAGAAACTTCTCTTTGGTTTAGCAGCTGCTTCAGTGGACTCCCCATCCTAAAACAAAACAGTGAAACTCCATTTATATCTCGAAGCAAGAAAACTTTCACAGGAACTTGAAATAATGCATATCCACAAAAAAAAAAACCCTGAAAATTGTCAGCCTGTCCAGACTGATGCAAATATCCTAAGCGCCTTTTTCCAAACAAGGTTTACCAGCAGCATTTACTGACATTCTACCTTCCTTATCTGCACGAAAAAAAAATTGTGTCCTAAGGTATATTATTAAATTTTTAAAAATTTGCTCTTCATCAAATGACTTTAGAGGACAAATGTTATGGATCAGTATCTATCAGGAAAAAAAAAAAACTCAGAATGAATTCAAAATATATTTTACCAGACGTTACACAAATAGTGTGATGCTAAAGCTTATTTTAGAATACTGTACACAATACTAAAAAACTGTTACGATGATAAAATCAATGTTACAAAGAAAACTGTCATTAAATTTGCAACATTTATTTGTAGTCGGAAGTCAAGCAATATTTATAAGAGAAAAACAAGGATTTTAAAATAAACTAGCTTTTTAAACTCCATCCTTTATAGCACCGTAACAAATATGGAAAGGCATGAATAATCATCTGTTCACACAGTGATAATGTGATGTGCTATAAATCAGCATGTTTAAAATAAACACCCATAAAGCAATGAAAAGTTCTCAGATGGAATGAACATCTGAAAGTAGTAATTTCTGTGTGGTAGTTGATTCATACTACTGACATTCTAAGCAAAATTCCCACCGCCATGAAGTCACTTAAGATGCAGGTCAATAGAACCAATCTGTATTCTCTAACTATATACACTATTATAATGAATGATAAAGTCTTTGTCTCTGGCATCGTGCAGAAGGAGAATGAGTGATGATGAGAGAGACTACGATGTCTAGACCTGAATGCTCATTAAGAGCTTTTGCCCTAAATTCTTTTCATATCTTCCTCCCCCTGTCTGTGTTGACAGACTGGCACGCTGTAAGCAAGGTTCACACATTTTTGAAGTGATGCGATTCTCACTCTTACTACAAATACAAAGATACTGACTTTGACACCCCATCCTCTGATGTTTAACATTAGTTACTCTGTCATGTTACATAAGCAAGGAAAGGCTTAAATTCTGATCCTTGCCACGCATTTCAAAATAGATCTGCCTAGCAAGTTTCTGATTCTATTTAGCCTGAGCTACAACCATGTGAATCATCACCCTACATTTGTATAGAAAGCACTTTTCCATTGACAAAGCACTCATATGCATTATTATCTTATTTGATTCTTACAATTCACCTGCCTGGCAATTACTAGTGTCTCTATCTTGGAAACAAGGTTGTTGAAGCTCTGATAAATTGAACAGAACTCAAAGCCCAGTGACAGTGCAAGAACTAGCCAGGTTCCAAATTCCACTAATTAGATCTAAATCAATTTCAGAAAAAAGAAAGAAAGAAAGAAAGAAAGAAAGAAAGAAAGAAAGAAAGAAAGAAAGAACTCCTAACTTGGAGTTAGGAGACTAGCGTAATTCTTGTACTTAGTATTTGCGAGGAATTAAGCAAATCACTAGCTGAATCTTAGTTTCATCATCTGTGAAATGAGGATAATGACCCGGGCCCCACCTGCCTTTCAGGATTGCCCTGAGAATGACGGCATCCCGCGGACCTCCAGATGTGCCAACCTGCCACCATCTGACCCTGCTCCTCCAAACCCTCTTCCTTTTGGGCTCTCTATCCTGTCCTCTTTCACCTGCTCCAGTGAGGATTCTGCTTCTTACCATATTGTTCCTCTTCTCTGAATCACCAAAACCTCCCTCCTGGATATTCCCCTCACAAACCAGCACGCCTTAGTATCTCTACTCCTACACATACAACACTGTCCCTGACCCAAGCCACCCTCGACTACAGATCCATACCGCTGCCCCCTTTTACAGTAAATCACCACCACACTGCCTGTTTTACCTCTTCTCCTCCTTCTCCCATGACCCACCCCAATCAGGCTCTGTCCCCAGCATTCCATCAAAAGGCTCCTGAGAACTTCTACGACAAACACCCATCTCCGTGAGCTGCCGCGAGTCTGAGCCGGTGAAGCCCGGGCGTCGGAGGCCTGACGCGTCCTCAGCAGCCGGCCCTCCTGGGTGTCACTGGTCTCCTTCCTCAGCCTCCTTCATCGGCTCCTCCTCTCCACACCTTCTGCACACAGACTCCCTGGTGACTTTTCTTCCCACGATTTTAATACTAATAAAAACCTCAAATGCCTACCGCTCCAGTCCAGGGCTGAGGCTCTATTCACACGCAGAATTAGCCACTCAACAACTCCATCTGGATGTCCAGTAGGGTATCAAACTCAAAAAAATCCTTGATTTAACCTCGAAAGCTGCTTTTTTCCTAGATTTCCTCATCTTAGTCGAGGACACCACCCTCTGTCCGAAATTCACTGGGACCACGATGACGTCAAAGACAGACAAGTAGACAGTCTATATTATACTTCAAAGGCAGATCCGGTAATATCCCGGAAGGGATTGAGTGTCAGTAAGAGGGAACAAGCGTGGTGGGGGAGTCAAAATGTAAAATTAAAAGCATTTTTCAATAAGTTCAATGGTGACACTAACAAGAAAAAGTAATTATTAAAGGAATGGGCAGCATTGGTGTGGTCTAGTGTTTACTGAGGTTACAATTAATTGACTGAAACACCAATTGCTATATTGCCGTGACACAGATTGGTCTGGTTAGTTGGATTGACTCTCAGCTGTCTTTACTGATATCCCAAAATTCTGTGGATTAATTGGGAGACAAGTGAAAAGGAAAACACTAGTACAAACAGCATCTAGTACATTCCTACAGCTGGGTCAGCCATGCAAAACAATGGAGCACTAAATCAGTGGCAAAGAGGCAAAACGATAATTCAGAATTCCAACAGGTCCAAGCTTCTGACTTTGGTGACAGACGTGTCTGGGTTTGTATCATTCTTCGTACGATGTCCGGTAAGGTTCTTCTTTCTCCAAAAGACTGTTTTCTCTCAAAAGGGATTAAAAACAGCAAGCCCCCACCCTGAAGTCGCAATTAATTTAAACACCATGTCTAGCTAGATCCTGCACAGACTTTGCTCTTTCTTCCTTAACAGAGACCAAAATCAAGAAGGCAAGGCAGCTCCAGTTGCAACATGCAAGTGATGGTTCCCCGAAACCCTCACGGTCACTTTGGACTCGGGGCTCCATTTTCCTACTCGGACTCCCCCGTAGCTGATAAAGAGGAGGCCGAAGGCAGACCCTCACAGCCACTTCTCAGAGAGTAGGCTATGCAACTCCACCTTTTCAAAGTTTCTGATTATTTTTGATGCATCAGAGGCTAACGGGGCCACTTAGGTCTACCACCCTGTCTTCCGAACTGCGTTTGTTGAATGACTGAAGCACAGCCGGATCAACAAGTCTTCCAGGGGAAGCAGATTTTTGAAGACCGTCCTGAACTCACTCGGGGAAAGGCCGCACCAGGGGAAAGAACTGGCATTTGAACTTTGGATGGGAACCTTCCACAGCACTTTTAATGGCTGCAGGGTGGACTGCCGGCTGCCTGGCGACTGCGGTCCCATCTTATTCCGAATAATTTTATTTATTAGTTTGTTCCCCCAACATGCACGCGAGGAGTTTCCCCAGCCTCTATTTGCAGGCGCGTCCCTCCGGCCCCACCTTCGCGGCACCCGGCTGGCTGCAGAGGCGAGGCGAGCACCCCTGCAAGTTGGGCTCCGCTGGGGGGACTTCCCGGCGCGCCGCGGCCAGGCCCAGGCCGGCGCCCCCGCTCCCCGCGGCCCGGCCCGCCCCGCCCCCAGGCGCCCGGCCCGCCCGCGCGGGGTCTGCACCCGGCCCGCCGCCCACCTGCCCGGCGCCCGCCGCCTCCGCGTCCGCGTCCCGCGCGGGGCCGCCGCGCTCCTCCGCCTGGGGCTCCGGCTCCGGCTCCGGCTCCCGCTCCGGGCCCGCGCCGCCGCCGGGCCCCGGCTCCTCGGGCTCGGGCTCGGGCTCGGGCTCCGAGTCCGTCTGCCAGGTGGAGTCGCAGTCCTCCACGGTGGTGGGCTCGCGGAGGCCGACCCCGCCGAGCAGGTTGCCCATTGAGAGGCGGCGGCGCGGCTGCAGCTGCGGCAGGCGGCTAGGGCCCGGGCATGGCCGCGGAGGGACGCGGAGGGCGGGGAGCCGGCCGGGACCGCCCCTCGGCTCCGCTCCGCAAGGCTCGGCGCCCGCCCCGAGCGCGGGCCCGCCCGGCCGCCCAGCCTCGCCGGGCCTGCGCCTCCCCAGGGCCTGCCGCCGCCGGGGACCTAGCTCCAGGGCCGCCCACCGCGCCTCGGAGGGCCCATCGCCTCCCCCCGGAGGGCCCGTCACGTCCCCCCAGGGTCCGCCACCTCCCCCGGAGGGTCTGCTCTCCTCCCCCCGGAGGGTGTGTCACCTCCCCGTGTAGGGCCTGTCACCTCCCCGCCAGGGTCCGCCACCTCCCCGCAGGAGGGTCCTCCATCCTCCCCCCGGAGGGTCTGCTCTCCTCCCCCCGCAGGATCTGTCACCTCCCACGGGAGGGTCCTCCATCCTCCCCCCCCCCAGGGTCTGCCACCTCCCCCGGAGGGTCTGCTCTCCTCCCCCTGGAGGGTCTGCCACCTCCCCGCTGCAGGGTCTGCCATCCTTCCCCCTGGAAGGCCATCACCACCACCCCTGCCCAGTCTGTCACCTCTCTGCCAGCCCAGGCCTGCCTTTATTTGGCCCTTGGCATTGCCTGGAATGATGGGGTCTGCTGCTTCCCTCTGCCTGGGCCGGGGAGAGTGAGCCTGCCTGATGTGAAAGCGAGAACTCGCCGTCAGCACTGAGTGCTGTCCACACCTGTCCTCCTCTCCCAGCCGGGTCCAAGAAGAGGATGAATAGCTACAGCAGAAGACTGAAGCCGATGGTACCAGGCAGGGCACCACACAAGCAGGAACCCCAAGGTACTAAGACTGTACTTAGCGCAGCCATCTAGAGTCCTGGTGGCCTAAACTCAGGTCTGTTTATCATCTCGCCTACAGAGCAAGTGTCTCTTGAAACAAAAACAGCAAGAAGGACTAGACCAGCACATTGATCTATGCACAATTTAACAACCTCTCCAAATCAGTGCGTTGTATAGAAAGTATCTCAGAATCCTTAGAACAGATAGGCTGGTTCTAAGAGAAGACTGCTGAGCTCCTTGGTCTGCAGGTCAGAGAAGAGGAGGGCCCTGTTATAGTCCTTACAGATCAAGTAACAGGATCAAACCAGGGGCCCAGGGAAAAGTGGCTATGGTGAAATTTGTGCTCTTCTTAGAAGAAAAACTATGACGGAATCCTTTTTGGTAGATGCTTACAAAATTATAGCTAATTCTAGGGGGTCTCGTATCCCTAGGTTCTGTATACTGGAATAATTCAACTTTTTCATTATTCCTACCTTTGAAAGTGTATAATGTTCCTGAACTGGCAATAAAGAAGCATGTCTTTGCTTAATATTTAAAAAAAATTCATCACTTTGCAGGTATGGGGCCCTGCATCTCTAGCCTCAGCTACTTGGGAGGCTGAGACAGAAGACTTCCCTGAGGCCAGGAGTTCAAGGTCAGCCTGGAGACCATAAGGAGACTGTGTCTCAAAACAAACAAACAACAAAAATTTAAAGATCACCTGCCACAGTACCAGGCACATATTATGTTAGTTTAAATCATTATTCATCCCACACAGCTTTAAAGAACATCAAATTCTAGAATAGCATAAATATATATGAAACAGAGAAACTACTACTACAATGCATTGCTGATAATATGATATACTTCCTAACTCTCCTATCCAGAGACCATAGACAATGTAGATGCTATGCCCACACTATAATGTAATTCTGTTTTCAACTTTGTTTTGAAAGACTTCAGGATGAGGCCGTATTAAAGAGGAACTTATGCTTGGGAAACTAAACCTTGTTGGGTGAAATTCAAATCATCCAGCATATCTCATATATTTTTTATAGAATGAATTGTGTTTTGGGGACAGTCACGAAGAAGGTTTGTTGTTACATAATTCCCTTTGAGAATCTTTCAAATAAAAGGAGAAGTCAGGTCAAGGGCCATTTTACCCAACCTGCGGAAATAACTTCTCAGTCACGCCCAGGGACCTGAAACCTATGGAGAAAAAAAGAGAATGTTTTCAAAAGTTAAAAATGATAAAGATAGCATCCTAAATAAAAATCAGTGTGCCAAAATGGTCCCTTCCATTGGCCATAGTTAGGGCCTTTACTGACTCCTCTGGGAATCTTTGTGCCCTGGAGAATCACACCCCGTCCTCCGCGGCTTAGTGAGCTGGGCCTGGGCCGGACCCCACTTGCAGCCACTTGACTGGACCACTTCCTGCAGCACGCAGCTGTCCAGCCTCACGTGGAGTCTCTACACAAGCCAGAGTTGCTAGAAGTTTCCATGATCTCCCTCTCTTAACATAAGAGATTTCAATGTTTCTTACTTCATGTAGACAACATGCTTGGGTTTTTTCTGCTCTTTCCTCCTAGAAAATGTTTGAAACTTTCCTACTTGTATGAGTCAGAGATGTTAACCCCCATCTCTCATTTCTACCTCTCCTGCACTTCCCACAACCATTACTGCCACCACAGTTTCTCCCACAAGAGAAAAAACCAAATTTGCAGTAGCAAAGAGTTCTGTACTTTTAATTATTGATATAAAATGTCAAATATTTTGCTATCAAATCTTAGAAACAAATGAATTAAATTCTCTCATTGGCCCTCAAACTGCTGCCAAGGTTCTGATGAACCCCTGGGGTATTCTGTATACTCCACACCTAATGTATCAAAGGCACAGAATATAGTTAAGTATGTACTTAAAAAAAAATGGTTTGTTTTGGTTTCTCCACTAGACCCCTTAATTTGTTTTACTAGCATTCACCTTCAATAGGCACTGTGCTCCAGGCAAGAGTTTCTGGCTTTGAAGGCTTAGAGTGTGTTAGGGAAGACAGTAATTTGGAAAATTCAAAAATAAAGGCAATTATAAATTATGAGTACAGTGGAGGTACAGTAGGATCATAGGGTGCAGGCTTTTCTTTAGGGAATAAGGGACATTTCTCTGGGGGAAGTGACACACACATGAAGAAATGAAGGCCAAGAGTTAAGACATTAACATGATACAAAATGCTAAATATTGCATGGTGTCTTTCTTTCTTTTCTTTTCTTTTTTTTTTTTTTTTTACTGAGAATCCAACTCTGGACCTTTCTCTTGCCAGGCAGGCACTTGTGCCACTGAACTATATTCCTGGCCTCCATATGTTTTCTTTTATGAAAAACCAGAAGTATCAATAATTTCAAAAACAAAATGAAAGACTGATGACTAGAAATAGGGAGGTAAACTTTTGGAGAAGGGAAGGGGGCCTGAAGAGGGTGAGAGATCAGAGGGAGGTTAGGGGAAGGGGAAACAAAAAGGATCAAGGATCAAGGTGCATATGTCTATGACCAGTTCTCTGCGATGATGTATTTAACATGTATTGCTAACTTATGCTAATAAAAAGAGAAAATTTTTACATAAAAAACACATATAAAGAAAATAAATCACAGAGATAAAGGTTCTTCCATAAATACTTCAGCTGCATGTTTTTTTCTGCTAGTTATAATAGACTGCATTGGCTAAAATGTTCCAGTTTTAGAAATGAATGTTTTAGGCTGGGGATTTAGCTCAGTGGCCTAAGTGCCTGCCTGGCAAGCACGAGGTTGTGAGTTCAATCCCCAGTACAAAAAAAAAAAAAAAAAAAAAAAAAAAAAAAAAAAAAAAAAAAAAAAAAAAGAAAAGAAAAGAAAAAGAAAAAAGAAATGAATGTTTTAGTGCAGTCATATTAATGCTGAAGAAATTATTAATAAATCCTTTAAAAGGAAAACAAGAAAAAGGGATAACGGCAAAGAGTTGCAAGGAAAGGATTTCTGGCCAAGGAGACTGAGGAAGCCAGAGCATCTGATTTAGGATATTGGGGTTTGTTCTCATTTCTTTCTTCAAAAATTACTTTTTAGCTTCCTTTATCAAAAGCAACCACATTTCCATTATTTCTGGAGGGCTCTTTGTTTTTTTTTGTTGTTGTTGTTGTTTTTTGTTTGTTTTTTTGTTTTTTTGATTTTTTTCTTTTTTCTATTATTTCTGGAGGGCTCTTTGTTTTTTCTTTCTTTTTCTTTTTTTTTCTTTTGGTACCTGGGATCAAACTCATGACCATGCACTTACCAGACAAGCACTTGAGCCACTGAGCTAAATCCCCAGCCCCTAGGAGGGTTCTTTGTTGTTTTTGATATTTTGTCATAAAGTAAAAGTGTAAGGCATAGATGGTGGGCCAAGCTGCTAGGTTCCTTCTGCCCTTCTGCTTGAGCTGCTGGAGTATTGACAGAGGCACCAAAGCAATAACGGACTGTGTCTCGTGGACTCAAAGAAGCCCCAGTTCTAAAGCGTATCTTATTTCAGAGATATTTAAATGAAAAATTATATGTTATAGAGTCCATACAATGTGGTCCTTCTCTACAAGGGAAAGATTAACAATTTTAAAGCATTAATTTATTTCTAAGAATGAGTTCAGAATTCAAAGACCAACATTCATAGTCAATATTGAGTATTTTCAGAGCCTAAAGCCCTTTATACCAAACACACTAGAGTTATTATTAAAGCAAAGATGAAAATACCCACAGAATTTATGTGACAAATCAGTATACAATGATAGTTGATATCAATTAATATGATAAGAATTAGGTAATAGGTCCTCTTTTGCATAAGTAAACAAATTCAGCCAGTATACTAAAAATAGAATCATATTTAATGTTTAAAACATTAGCATTCATTCGAAGACAATGCTTGTAGTCCTTGGACAATTCAGCAGCATCATTAATATTTAAAAAAGTAGTATCCACACTATAAGACCATCTCAAAAAGAAAAAAAGAGTAAGAAAAAAATTGCCTGTCATCTCCAAAATTATTGCTTATTTTTCATGAATTAAAATATATATCCCATAACATTTTTTCAGACTGTTATAGTCAATATTTATTTTTATTTTATGTAATTTTTGTCCTTGATCACTAAAATTTATCTCCTCACTTAAAAGCATTACAGTAAGTGAATAAGAAATGGATATGTAAACATATCCTTGGCTTTACCCTGATCCTGCCCAATATTATGGTCCTGCGCTAAGAATTTAGACTGTGCGAGCTCCAGATTCTGGCCTGGACTTCTACAAGATAGGCGTGCTGTTTTGGGGGCCTGAAGACTAATCCCTCATAGACCCTCAGCCGTTCCATCAGCACAGGACTGAGGGATAGGTCTGTGCAGCAAAAGTATAACTCATCCAGGTGACCGGCTCTTCAGAGACAGGAGTCAGCCTCTTGGACAACACTGATGTATTCCAGGCTTCACAGCTTACATTTACCTTTAAAAGAGTGCAGACTGGACAGCTCTGTCTTAGTTTGAGTGTTTTTCGCATGGCTCATCTCTCTTGTCTAAGTTCCCAATAATCTTCATTTCCTAATATTCAGTCCCTTCCGCAATGCATGAGGAACCCATATAACAAGGAAGACATGGTGGAAGTGGTGGCATGTGACTTCTGAGGCTAGGGCCTAAAAGGCACTGTAGCTTCCACCTTGCTCTCTTGAATTGTTTGCTCAGAGTGAAGCCAACTGCCATTTCACAAGGCCATTTCAATAGTGTTGCGGAAAGGCCCAAGAGGAGGGGAACAGAGGCCAGGAGAGCACAGACAAGCCAACCAAGGGAGTGAGCTGGCTGCAAGAGGATCCTCCAGCCCCACTCAAATCTTCGGGTTCCTGCCCCTCTGTCCAACATCTTCCCGGAACTACACAAACAGCTCCCTCCCTCCAACATTTCAACAGTAAGAGCCAAGCAGCCTTGCTTTTCCTCATTTCCTGACCAACAGAAAGTGCTAGAGAAAGCAAGTGCTTATTGCTTCAATTCTCTTTATTTTGGAGTGACTTATTACAAATCACTAGAGCAGTTCAATATTATCATTAGTCAATGATAGTCTCCAACTTCATTTATCTTGCAAACTGTTATATATGCCAGGCATTTTACTGTACTGGGATTCAAAGATACACTGTAAAAGACAATTGTTGATCTCAATCCCTTGACAACTTATATGTAAATATACAGGACAATACCAATGCTTTGAACAAAATACTGGGAGAGCACAAACAAAGAGGAGTGATTTTATCAATAAGAAGGTTGGGTTGGGGAAATAGATCAAGGGCACAAGTACCTGCCTAGAAAGCAGGAGGTCGTGAGTTCAATCCCTGGTTCAAACCAAATAAACAGAAAAGCTTTATTCTTACTTTCTGTAAGTATGTTTACATAGATATATACGTAACACATTATATTTTTCTGAGAACCAAAGACTGTGATCTGTGATAGATTCTGGTGAAATTACAGTGATCAGACATATCCCGACATTCAGGGATTAAGCAGAGAAGATGAATCATTAGAGGAAGGTTAAAATGAGACCATCAAACTTGGCATGTTGCGATCTCAGTGGGACCAGTTTCTGGGGAATAGTAAAAATCGATTAGAAATTAAAATAGAAAGAGGAAAGAGAGGATGCTGATGTTCAGCATTTATTTTTTCCAAGAATATTAGTGACTGAGGGAAGGAAGGAGTGCGATTCTCTTTCTCACCTTCCATTGGCTCTATGGATTTCATCAGCAGTAGATTACTTCCTCTTCACTGGTGTTGGAGACTCAAAAGGACACAGCAAACCTCGGTCAGCTGGCACAGGGCACTTTTAAGTTGCTAGAAGTAAAAGCCGCCTGAAGATAAGGCTACCTGCCTTATTCTAATCCCAGCCTTGTATGTAGAGAGCTGCTTTCTGGCATTAAAATAAGGCTCAAAGGAGATTGAAATAATTTTTACATCTTTAAAGCTACTTAGAGATGTGATATGATGTATAAATGTTGAAAACATAAATATAATACATCATATTAACAGAGCCAAGGATAAAAGTCATATGATTATCTCAATAGATGCAGAAAAAGTTTTTGACAAAGTCCAGCACCCATTAGTGAAAAAAAAAACTACAGAAAATTGGAATAGATAGTCTTTATCTCAATCTGATAAGAGCTATCTATGACAAACCGATAGCCAACATCCTACTAAATGGACAAAAACTGAAAGCTTTCACTCTAAAATCAGGAACAACACAAGGATGTTCACTCTCTCCACTGTTACTCAACATATTTCTGGAAACTTTAGCCAGAGCAATTAGACAAGAGAAAGAAATAAAAGGAATAAAGATAGGAAAGGAAGAAGTTAAACTAGTATTATTTACAGATGACATGATACTCTACCTAGAAGATCCCAAAAATTCCACCAAGAGACTTCTAGATTTAATAAGCAGATTTAGCAATGTAGCTGGTAACAAAGTCAATACTCAAAAATCAATAGCATTTTTGTACACGAATAGCAATCTCACTGAGAGAGAAATTAGCAAAACAATACCTTTTCAAATAGCACCCCCAAAAATAAAATATTTAGGAATCAATCTAACAAAAGTTGTAAAAGACCTCTATACTGAAAACTACAGTATTCTGAAAAAGGAGATTGAAGAGGATATTAGAAGATGGAGAGATAGCCCATGCTCTTGGGTAGGAACAATCAATATAGTCAAAATGGCCATACTTCCAAAACTGTTATACTGATTCAATGCAATCCCAATCAAAATACCAATAACATATCTTACAGAATTAGAGAAAACAATCCTAAAATTCATCTGGAACAAGAAGAGACCTAGAATAGCAAAGGCGATCCTGGGCAACAAAGACAAGACAGGGGGCATCACAATTCCTGACCTGAAATTATACTATAAAGCTACTGTGATAAAAACAGTGTGGTACCAGCAAAAACAAAAACAAAAACAAAAACAACAAAAGAAAAAACAGACCCAAGGATCAATGGAATAGATTAGAAGATCCAGAAACAACTTCAGACACACTAAGTTACCTTATCATTGACAAAGGTGCTAAACACATTTACTGGAAGAAAGGTAGCCTTTTTAATAAATGGTGATGGAAAAATTGACTTTCCACATGCTGAAGATTAAGGTTGGACCCATATCTTTCACCATGCCCTAAGTTAAAATCTGGATGGATTAAAGATCTCAACATTAAAACAGAAACATTAAATCTGTTGGAAGATAGAGTAGGTAAAATTCTTGAAGACATTGGTGTAGGCAAAGACTTTATGAATAAAAACCAGACTGCACAGGAATTATCTCAAAAAATCAACAAATGGGATCTCATCCTACTAAAAAGCTTTTGCACAGCAAGAGAAACTATCAACAGTGTGAAGAGACTACCCACAATGTGGGAGAAAATGTTTGCCAACTGTCCCTCAGGATTAATATCGAAAATGTATAAAGAACTTAAAAAAGGATTAATATTAAAAATGTATAAAGAACTTAAAAAAAACAGTTCTCCAAGATTTAAAGACCCAATCAAAAAATGGACATCTGAGATGAACGCACACTGCTCAGATGAAGAAGTACAAGCAGCAAATAAATACATGAAAAAATGTTCAGTAGTACTGGCCATTCGAGAGATGCAAATGAAAGTAACACTGAGATTCCACCTCACTGCAGAAAGAATGGCTAGTGTTAGGAAGTCAACCAATAACAAATGCTGGAGGAACTGTGGACAAAAAGGAACCCTTCTCCACTGTTGGTGGGAATGCAGGCTGGTGCAACCACTGTGGAAGTCAGTGTGGCAGTTCCTCAAAATGCTAGGATTGGAGGTCCCATTTGACCCAGCTATTCCCCTTCTGGGTATATTCCTGAAAGAATTAAATCCTCCTACTACAGCAATATATGTGCACTTATATTTATAGCTGCCCAGTTCATAATAGCTAGGTCTTGGAAACAACCTAAATGTCCCTCAACTGAGGAATGGACAAAAAAGATGTGGTATTTCTATATAATGGAATACTACTCAGCAATAAAGAATGATAAACTAGACATTTTCACTCTTAAATGGATGACTATTGAAAATATACTTCTCAGTGAACTGAATAAGTCATACATATGTAATCATCATATTGTTGCACTTGTGTGACAAATTGAAAGAAAATCTATGTATATAAAAAATTAGCTAAGACAGTTAAAGAAAAAGAATTTTAAGTTGCCTTGATTACTTTTCACTCATTGCTGGGACAAAACACCCGACACTCAAAATTAGGGAAGGAAAGGTTTATTTCTTATAGTTCTTGGAGGTTTCATTCCGTATTCAGCTGATTCCAAGGCAGGGTGGCATGGCACCAGGGCAACACTTCAAGGCAGCAGCCCTGCAAAAGCAGCCAGAGTAAAAGGGACAAGAACAAGCCTCTTCTCCTCCCTTATATTGTACAGAGGACACCCCCACCCCCATCTCCAGGGTGGGTGTAGCATTCACAAATGTCCTTGCCCTGCTTTGCACAAGATGAGGATGTTTGCAAAGTAAAAACACTGGCTCCCTGCTGAGTCTCTCAGTTAAACTTCTCCCCTTCTCAAATTGACACGATGAATAGGTAACTGCTTGTGCTCTACACCCCAGGATGTAGAGCTGCTGAGTTACTTAATTAAGCTTCTAGACTTCTCAAGTTGACACAATGTATAAACCATAACATAAGTGAAAAGTAGTTTTCACAGGGTCATCTTCAGATTTCATTTTTAATGTGAAATGTTTATTTGAAAATAATACAGCAATCATAACAAAACAGTCACGTAGCTGGTTTCTCTTGATTCACTGAGGCAAAAGTTTTGTGCTAATAATTTTCTGGACAATGTTTCATGTCTATATCTTTTATCCTAAACAATTGCTGTGAACATAACAATATGCAATGTGCTGATTATTGTACTCTCCTATTGACTGGTTGTCAAATTGTTTTGCTTTGGTTTCTAACTTTTCTTTTGTTTAAAATTAAAAAAATAAATAAATGTTAAAACTATTGCGAAGTAACTACTGGAAACTACTGAATGCCCAAAGGGGTCACTGGAGAGGCTTGCTGGCTCCTCCCATCTATCAATGGGTGGGATTTGCCATGGGAAATTCAAGAAGATATCCACACTCAACCACAAGGCTGAAAACCTTTTACTTGTCAGTGTCATTGAGTTAATCTAACTTTAGGATATTCACGCATATTAACTAGTTCTTGGTACGTGCTCTCAAGAAACCACTCCATATAACCACACCGCCAATTTGTACTTCACAATGAAATCTGTAACTGATAAACTAGTGTGCTCTAGCATCTGCCCACCCAGCTTAGTAAGCATGAAATCAGAACAGGGGACACTATGGGATTTGCATGTTTAAAGATTTTTAAATCCCACCATCCACAGCCTCCTTTTGTGTATAATGGGAAGCATAGTAGCATATCCTTTACCTTACTGGAGGAAATGTCCTGCTGGGCATACCATGCCTCTTAGACTCTATCTTTTCACAGGTCCCTTCAGTGACTGAACTACTTAAATACATTATTCAGGCAGGATATTCCAAATCTATAAGAACCTATACAACATGGGTTCTAGTCAAGTGGAATGCCAGAAAGAAGGTAGGTTGTTGCAGACTCCCTGCTCTGAATTGTGGAGTGTATCAGAATGGCTAGGACAAAGGAGGAACACCTGGGGTTTGTGGGTCATGACTGTACCAACTTGATCTAAGCTCTTCAGGTTTTATGTATGAGCTCAGTCTGTCTCAGGGGCTTAGAGGAATTTTTTTTCTCTTTGTGGCAATTTATTATTTTAATCTGAGCCAATTCACTATTGAAACAAAGCTTTGTTTTCAGAGGAAAAATTATTTCCCAGGTCCTCTAGACATTTCACTGTTACCCCAAGTATAACCTCTAATAAAAATTAGCAAATTGAAGAGGCATTGATGTTTTTCTTCTTCAGAGCCTTCTAGATAGGTGATGTATTTTAGATCCTCGATAAATGCTTTCTAATGAATGGTTTGATGAATGTACAAACACACATAACTAGGATTATAATATAGCTCTAAAATGTTCCCTCAAAATCTCTTGTTTTTAGAAATGGGGCATCATCAGAAGAAGCAAGTCTGAGAGTGTTATCTAGAAGAGTGTATTCTTGTCTTTGGCTCTTGTCTCTCTCTGCTTTCTGGATGCTGTGAGGTAAGCAGCTTTTCTCTCCCATGTCCTTCCACTACGCCTTTTTGCCTTGGAGCCAACTAAGCATGGACTGAGCCCTCTGAAACTGTGAGCCAAATAAGCCTTCTTATTAATTTGTGAGTATTGGGCACTTTATCCCAATAGTGGGAAAATAATACAAGCAATTGGTACAATAAGTGGGGTCATTGCTATTACTGTACCTGACCATGTTATTTAGAAGCCTTTGAAACTGGTTTGCAGCAGAAGTTTCATAAGATTTGAAGAGCTGGATGGAGAAGCCTTAGAATGCTTTAAGAAATTGATTTTAGATTGTAGTGGGAGCTCATAAAACCAAAATGCTGATAGGAATGCAAACAGTAAAAGTTAGGCTAATAAGGTAGCAGATGGCAATGAAGACTATTCACAACTGGAATAAATGTTCTGTGTGTTTAATTCTGGCAAACAATTTGTCTATATTTTGTCTATTTCCAAAGAATTTGTGTAAGACTAAATTTACATGTGGTGGACTAATTAATCTGGTGGTGAAAATTTCAAGGTAGCCCACTGTTCAGGTTGTGAAATAGGTACTGATAGCTGCTTTGAGCTAGATCTATAGTAAGAATCTGGAGATAAAAAACAGAGGTGAATGATTTTAAATTGTACAACTTGACCAGAAAGACATCTACTGTAAAGTTGGGGCTAAGTAAAACATGGATGCTAAAAGAGATAAACATTTTTTAAAAGTCACATAATTTTCACTTGGACAATAGCAAAGTTGCTTAGAAGGCCTATCAAGAAATAGTCAGAGGCTACTCGTTGTAAACCCAAGGGTGTAAAAGGATAAACTCCTTTAAAGACATTGTTTTAAGAGGACAGCCCCAGTGTACCCTGCTCATTCTATTTTTCCTAAGTTCATTCATTCAAGTAGTCAGAGGCCTCTTAACTGTAGTTTGTGGGATGAGAGAGCTCATGGCAGACTTTGGGAACATCTACTTGGTTCTGGCTTTTTGCACATATAAGAGTTATGGGTTCACTGAGGCTTCAATTTAGATTTCAGAAAGAGACCAGGGAAGCCAGGCCAAAAATTGTGCCAGGGTCAAAGTCCCTGCTAGCAGCACCGATGCATAAACCTGTGAGAACGAAGCTGAAACTGCAATAGAGCACAGTAAGTTAAAGCTTCCAGGAATGCAGAACGGATGTTGAGGAAAACCACAGGCAGTGAGCAAAGCCAGCCCGTGAAAGAGGCCATACTGGCTGCAACCAACAAGGCCATAGAGGTGAGGTTGCCCAAGCCCTTTGGATCTCATGTCTCACTGAAACCCACTCCAAGTGCTGGACATGGAGCTACAGGATTTAGTCTTTGCCTTGCTTGGTTTTAGCCTTACTTCATTCTGATTCCTTTCTATTCATCTACTATTCTCTTTTATAATGAAAATTTTACTCTGTGCCATTGTGTTGCAAGCATTTAACTTTGTTTTTGATTTTAATGGGGGCTTCCACTAAGAGTTTGTCTTAAGTCTCAAAGGAGACTTTGGACTTGGATTTTTCAGCAGTGCTAAACTGTTCAGAGTTTGGCAACTCTTAAAGGTAGACTAAATATATTTTACAGAATAAGATGAACATGAGGCTTTATGTAAAATATCCCCCATAAGTCTCACATGTTTGGTGGTGGAGTGTGAGCAGAAGAGGCAAGCACTGGCAGTGTTACCTGGAAGAGTGTATTTGTGTCCCTGCTTCTCTCTACTCTCTGCTTTCTGGATGCCTTAGATGATCATCTTTCCTCTGCTATGCCCTTCCACCATGCTGTTTTACCTTGGAATCAGCCAAACATAGACTACACCCACTGAACCATGAGCCAATATAAGCCTCTACTACTTTATATTGCAGGTGTCAGATGTTTTGCCCCAGTAATAAGAGAGTGACTAATACACTAAGGATATATATATTTATGTAAACAGATATTAGTTCCACCTAAACTTTTTTTAGTGAATAACGTTAATATAACAATTACTCACCAACTGTTTATCATGGAGAGCTCTCAATGATTCTCAGACTTCAACAACACAATTACTCACTTGTTTTAATAACATGGTATCTTTGGATATCTTCATAGTTACAAAAACATAAAAAGGAATAATTTTATTTTGAGTTTCAAAAGTGCATCAGAAATTTAACACTTCATCGAGGGTCAAGGATCTAAACTCTTAGTTGTATCTGTGATCTAGATATGATCACTAAGAAATCACTGGGAGTAGCTCAATCTGACCCCAGGTACATAAGTCACACTTGTCAAGTATAAGAAAATAGCTATATTTTTATTTAAAAGTAAATACTAGGGCCAAGGATATAGCTTAGTAGCACAGCACCTGCTGGCAAGGGCAAGGTTCTAAATTTGATCCCAGGTGCCAATAAATAAACAAATAATATGAATAAAAATAAATATGAAACCATCTTGTCATTTTTCCCCAGAAGAAATTACATGAATCATTGATGTGACCAGAGCTTCATTTCAGATACATTGCATCAAGTAATCTATTTAAGTAGAAAACTTTCTCTTCACTTCCTCTTTTATATTTTGTGGAAAAAGAACAAAAACCCCCTTAGAGTGTAATAGATTTCTGGACTTGTACCTGAGACTCGAGGAACTCTAAATAGCATAATTCTCAAGAAGGTACTTTCAAGTTCCTACTTTAACAAGTAAAAATACCATTTCTGGATTTCTAAAGTACAGACCAATCTGCAATGTGTATAATGCTATACACAGAGGGAGTTTCTCAGTGAACATTAACTGACGATTGTTGAGATTATTACATGAAATGTTTCAGGATGAGGAGAAGCAAAATTAATTAAGTTCAATGAAGACATTGATTTAGAAATATTAAAAGTGCTTAATAAAATATTTGTACTTCAAAGTTTTTTTAGCAATCTTTTGGAAAAATATAAATCTAACAGTTATGCTGATTGGCTTGCAAATCTAGAGAATGAGGACAAGAGTGAGAATTGAAGCAGCAGATAGAATCTGTTCATGCTGCCTAAACTTCTATAGCTTTCTTCCAGTCAAGTCATAAGGGGCCTTGTTTCAATACTTATCACGCCTTTCTTCCCAGCATTGTTAATTTTACTTTACCGTCTCTACTTTCTGTCTCTGTGTCTGTATCTTTCTCTCTCTCTCTTACATACACACACACAAGGAGGGGAGATCTTCACTAATTTGTGGTAGTGATCTTTCTTTCTTTCTTTCTTTCTTTCTTTCTTTCTTTCTTTCTTTCTTTCTTTCTTTCTTTAATTCATTTGTCTAAAGACCTTCTAGCTACTAGAACGTTTACCTTTCACACACTACCAAATTTATACAAAAGAGAAATGATCTGTATGTTTTTATTTCTTCATTATCCATCCTTTGCAATGCTGTCTGGATTTTAGCTCCTAACCCCTCTTCTGAAACTGCTAGAAGTTACCTTGTAAGTGCCTAAGCTCTGTGACACATCATTCTTGCAACCCTTTACCCACCGCTTTCAGGACCACACACTACCGTGGTTCTCTGAATCTTTCTTTAGTTCTCTTCCCATTTCATTGTCCACCTGCTCTTTTCTGTCTGAGTCCTGACCTTTATCAGAGATTCATCAGTTATCACAGAATCAACTCTCTTTCGTAATCGACACCTTTTTATACCTCAAGCCTTGGTTTTCCCATGGAGGATCTACTGTTGGCCAGAAAGTCTGGAAATGGGTCTTCTTGTTTTATATTTTCACAGGTTGAACTTCATTGATTGCTGCTTCTTCTTGGTAAATTAATACACAGGTTTAATTAAGTGAAAACTGGAGACAAGTCCTCTGAGGAACTGCACAACATCTGTTTGTGCCAGGATTGACAGAAATGCTGCATTTGCACCACATTCATTACAGCTTTGTGATGAATATGCATTGCTAATGGGAACCAATTCAGTGAACAAGTCAGGTAACGTCACAGTATGTAGTGTAGCACAAAGTTCATGAACTGTTTATTAAGTACATTTGCTTATGTTTCTGACCTGATGGGCATTTTATACTTCTGTGGCTTTGGCTGATTACAAAGCAATTTCTCTTGAATACTTCCTGTCATCTCAAAGCCTCAATGCTATTTATTTAGTAGTTCCAGCTACTGTGCTAGGAACACACAAAGATAAAGGATCTACAACTCTGTTTAAGGTATCCCAATCTTAGCTCATGATCTTTCTCTCTTCTAGAAACAAAGCTGTTTCAGTTTCCTTATCATTCTCACAATCACTCTCTTGAAAATCTTGCCATCACTCAGGGTTAATTCTTATTTATTTCTAATATTGACACCTTTTCGAAACTGGAGATTTTTTCTTTAAAACAGTTGTAATTTTTGTTTCCATGTTATTGTCACAGTGCTAGTTCATGCTCTCAGCACTACAAAATTCACCTGCTTCACAGTTTTCTATAGTGTTACTTCAATTGCCTCCCAGCTCTTTATGATTCTGCCTACTTCCCTTCTCCAGATTCATGTAGTATATCACTGCCAGGCCAATCATTCATAAAAGTCAATGGGAATTTGTTCTCATTATGATCCGTACCAGCAATGTTCCCCATTCTGTTAAGATGAGAGCTTGACTTTGTTGCTCTGTCTTTAACCCACGTGCAGGCTTGTGACTGCTGCTCTCAGTACACTTCCTTTCCTTGTGGACACCTGAGGCTACATGTTACGGTTTGTTATCTGGGTGCCCCCCCAAACCTCAGGCAGTCATGGAGGTGGCTAAACCTAGTGTTCTTGATTGGTTCGTTGTCCAGTGCTGGGATTGGTGGTGTGAGGGCTGCACCCACCGAGGGTTGGGTAACTGGCATACAATATAGTGGATGGAAGGAGGTATGCTTTCCTTTTGCCCTTGTTGCTTGTGGCCACCATGAACAGCTGCCCCTCAACCACACCACCCTGCCTGGGAGCCAGCTGAGTATGGGCTAAAACCTCCAAAAACTGTAAGCCAATTAAACCTTTCCTTGCTTTACTTTGGACATCAGGTATTTTGTCTCAACAATGAGAGAAAAGTAACAAAGACACTAGGCAACAGTTCTTAAATGTGAAGTCAAAAGCATGATCCATTTAATTTTTGAAAAGTCATGAATTATTTTTTGTCAAAATTTAAAACATTTGCTTTGAAACGATACCACTGAGAGAATGAAAAAGTAATTTACGTGTTGAGGGAAAAGATAAACACATCACACCTACCAAACAGAACTTGTTTTATTACTTAGATCTCAACAGTAGAAAACTATGAATTTTTAAATTGTCAAAAGATTTGAATATATATTTATGTAAATATCAACATGACAAATCAGATAAGCAGATGAAAAGGTATTATATCACTGGCCATTTGTAAAAATGAAAATTGTAACTACAGTAAGATACCACTGCATGCCTATGAAAATGGAAAAAAAACACTGACTATATAAAAAGTGCAGAGAAGGATACAAAGCAATTGGAACTCTCATATTTTGCTAGTGAAAATCTGAAGTAAGCATTCTGGTGCAGTTTAGCAATTTCTTATAAAATTAAGCTAACACTTAACATACAACCCAGGACTCCTCTTTAACCTAGAGAAATACAGACCTGTTTTCACAGAATAAACCTCTTTATAAATGATGATAGTAGCTTCTTTGATAATCACTAAAATTTGGAGAAAATCTTAATGTCAACCAACAGGTGAATTAGTAAACAAGATGTATCCCACCCCTCATTCTACTCAGGAATGAGGGGGAATGAAATATGCATACATGAATAATAAGAAAGGAACTGGAAAAACAGAATACTGAAGAAAAGAAGGCAGTCTTAAAATGCTGCCTACTGTATAACTCCATATCATACTCTGGAAAAGGTAAAAGCATCAAGAGGAAGCACAGATCAGTGGTTACAGAAGTTAGGAGTTGGGAGAATGACAACTAAAAAAAGATAGTAGTGAAGAAATTTTGGTGATGATGGAAATGTTTTGTATTCTGATTTTATTAATGATTATATGGATCGACACAGATGTTAACTACATAAAATTAAATATCAAAAGTTTATTTTGCGGTGCATTAATTTAAAAAATTTTAATAGGGATTAAAGCAATTGAAACATGCATAAAGTAACTACATAGAATTCTAAATCATTCCTATTGTTATTTAGCTGCTTAGAATGTTTTGCTATTAAAAGCAAATAAAACTAATGCTGGTGAATATATTTAATAAACAGCTGTGGCAGTTAAAGTGCTGTAGTCCTCTTTTTAAACAAAGTTTTTGCTAGTATATTGTGTCTTTGATACTGAGATAAAGCAAAGCTCAATGTAGTTTAATAAACATTTCTTGATTATATGTAAAATACAACAAATGGTGCTTGCAATATTTATGAGAAAGGTAATATTTATGAAACAGAAACAATCATTGTCTAATACTAAGTAATAAAACAGATACTAATTCTAATTGTGGTTTTG
>RJWM01015625.1:12516-47348 GCA_004363535.1 Dasyprocta punctata | reverse complement strand
ATCACATGGCCTCTTGCGGGAGCCCCACCCCAGGTCCCAGAGCGCATAGTGCCCCCCTAGTTCCCCTGCACTGCACAGGGGCAGAAGCTGCACCCCAGGGACTTGTGCCACTCGGTTCTTGTATGTCTCATGGTCCCACGCTGCCAAATTCTCCAGGAGGGAAATGATCAAGTCCTAGTAACTATCATCAGGGGAGTTCGGCAGAGCAAACGCACTCTCTTTTTCAGACTCAAGCGCCTGCTCCTCCCAGTGCAACAAAGTCACATGAGTGTGGGTGCTCCAAGTGCACCTGAGGAGGGTGCTCCCCAAGTGGGTGCTCACACCCACACAGCAAGCACAGGGTCCATGCACGTGCTCACACATGCCTGTGTCCGTGCACACACACTCACGGTCGCACACTTCTGCACACACACAGCTCAGGACCAGGGGATGTTGGGAGCAACGCTGTATCTGGCAGAAGGCGCCAGGCATGGTGCAATGGCTGCCTGCGTGGAACCCTGGAGAGCAAAGCAGCAGCCCTGTGAGACAAAACTGTGTCCCTTCAAAACCATCACCCTCCTTGGCAGGGGATTGCCTGGGAGCACCTCAACTACTGTTTAATTCATACGCAGCACAGCTGGCAGGTGAGGCAGCAGGAATGCAGAACTTGAAAGACATCAGGGCTTTTAGATGAGAGCACTTTGGTTCAACGAACAGGTATAGCCAGAGAGACCACTAAGCACCAGGTGTTTCAGATGCTGATCCATAGGGAGGCAGCCGCCTGCTGCCCTTGGCCACTGTCCCAGCCAGCCTGGACCCCGCAGGATGAATGTGACCCTGACTAAGAGCTCTGGGAGGCTCCATTCCAGGAGAAGAGGAGCATTTGAGTTGGTGTTCGGGGAGGTCTCAGAGCATGGAGGGGAGATCAGAAGAGAAACTCGGGCAGGGGACAGAGGTGGGGGGACACACACCAGGGACGAGGGTGTCTGCATAGAGAGAGATCTGGGCTGATGGGGGATGCAGGGGAGGGCAGAGAAGGAGGTGACAGACATCACATGGAGCTTGGATGGTGTGCAGAGGTGTCTGAGCCTCACTACGCTGGGAGACTGGCAGTCAGGACAGATGACAGCTCCCTCCAGCCGGCACTGGCTCATCCCTGTCCCCAGGGGACAGCAGCAGCAGCATGTGGTATGGGGCTGGTGGGGCAGCGATCTGACCAAGGAACAACTGTGTCCCTTGACCAGATCACTAGATTGGCACCGTGGGGTGCCCTCCTGACCCGGGTGGCCCTGGGGCATACACCATCTCTCCTGGGATTCCCTGGAAAGACTGCGGGATCGGAGTTGGTCAAAGTCAGGAGCGAGTCTGGGTCTCCCAGGGTGCCAGGATCCTCACTTAAGACGCCCTGTCCTGGAGGCCCTGATCCTTCCTTCTTAGCTTACGAACACCACCAGGAGCTTCAACTCTGAGCTGTAGTCCTCTAGCTCAGGTCAAATTGATGTCAGCAAGCTGCTTTGGCATTATGCTCCTGTTGGTATTGGAGGCATTAAAAAGGGAATAATGTGTTTCCTAAGAAATGCTGAGAATTTGCTCATAACATACCAAAGTACTTTTTTCATTTTTTCTGTTATTGGAAACTGAATTCAGGACCTTTGTACTGAGCTACATCCCCACACCTTTTTTATTTTTTCCTTTTGAGACA
This sequence comes from Dasyprocta punctata, assembly GCA_004363535.1. NCBI lineage: Eukaryota > Metazoa > Chordata > Mammalia > Rodentia > Dasyproctidae > Dasyprocta > Dasyprocta punctata. The sequence goes on along the minus strand of RJWM01015625.1, from coordinate 45,667 downwards.
GGGACTTGCTAAGTTGCTAAAATGCCCAAGCTGGGCTCACACTTGAGATTGTCCTGTCTCAGCCTCCCAGCATGCTGGCATCCTAGACACACACTACCATGTCTGACCCAGAGTAGCCTTTTTGATGACCTAACTGAGCAATTTCCTTTGGCTTTTGAGCCAGGAAGAATTGACTCTTTCCTAAAGAATTGGTTAGTTTTTATGGCTCTGCTCTTAGCCTTATCGTGCCGCTTAGAATCTAATTTTCTTTCAGTGTCCCAAATTTCTCCTTCTTCCTCTGCCGATTTCTTCACTTAAATTTTTAAACTCTGTGCCAAATTTAATTTTGCAAGCCACCGAGTATCATATGAATAGGAAGTGGGGCATAAAACAGATGCAAATTAATGAAACATCATGGATATTAAGCTGGAAGAAACCTTAGAGAAAGTATGATCTGGCTGCTTCAGCGATGGGGGACACAATCAAGGCTTCAAGGCGAGATGCTTGCACTAAGGATGCCTTGGGGAACATGGGCAAGGGGGCCTAGGTGCCCAGCTTGTGTCTGGACTCCAAGTTGCTCTGGGCTCTCTCGGGATACTCAGAGTTTTGAGATTTGGGGGCCTGGGGACCCTGGGGCACCCTGGAAACTTCCCGTGTGTCCTCCAGCTCTCAGCTGCACTGTCCCCTCCTTGGGGTGCCTTCCTTTACCTCCCAGGGCAGCTCTTGTCGCGTCATCCATGTCTCCTTTCTACCTGGGTTGTTGCAGCTTCACACTAATCTGTGCAGTTGTACATGGAACTTCAGTGTCTTCCAAGGGCATGAGCCCTGCCAGGGCCCAAAAGTGAGGGTTCTCACCGCCGCTCACTCACCAGGGCACTGGGCTCTGTGCCTGGCACCCCCGCTGTTCAGTAAGCGTGCAGCAGCCGGTGAAGGACTGAGTGAGCGAGCCAGCACCTGGACACGGTCCAGCCAGGAGGACAGAGGCTGACCCTGAGTTAGGCAGGCCTGGTGCGGGTGGGACTGGGCTGGGGGCAGGGGAGACAGCGCCCCCGATGGGAGCCCCCAGGCAGGGAAATTTTGCCTGGGTGAACGGGGCCCAGGCTGTGGTCAGCTGTGCTTATCTTCAGCCTGAGGGTCACCCTGGAGGCTGAGACCAGGGTCACGGGGCAGCGCTGGGCAGGGCGGGTCAGAGCAGCTGGACGCATTACACAGGATGGGGCCGAGGCCACAGCTGCAGGTCTGTTCTAAAAGTTAATGAAATAGGAAGAAATTTGAGGCCAAAATGTATATGAGAACCTCTTTAGTAATGATAGTGAGTTCTGGTGTGTGGGTGCAGTGTTTCGTTTGTTTACTTAGTTTTATGAGCGTATGTGTACAGCACATAACGGGCACCTCCGTTCCTCGTGTGGAGTCAGTGCAGGCACACAACACGTCTTTCTTCCTTTTCATCCCCTTCTCTTCCCTCCCCTCTTCCATCTCTTCATCTCCTTCCCATTTGAGAAAGCTCTTTCTCCATACTTAATATTATCTATTTTTTATTTTGCTCTTTATTTATAATTTGTGTTTCTGTGTAAGTGAAACACTGTGATATTTAAGCTTGTATGTCTGATTTATTACACTTAACCTTGGGGTCTCAAGATGCATCCAGTTTCCTACAAATGACTCAAGTTTATCCTTCTTTGTGGCACAGTAATACTCCACTGTGTGTAACCATCACACTTTCTTTATTCATTCTTCTGTTGGTAGGCATATAACCTGCCTCAAGTCTTAGCTCTTATGAGCTGAGCTACTGTAAACATCGATGTGCATAGATCACTGTAACATGATGTCCTTAACTCTTTTGGGAAGATACCTAGAAGGGGAAGAGCCGGGTCATATAAAATTTAAACAACAATCAGACACCATTTCCATCCCAAAGCTTGGCAAAGAAGTAGAAGGCTGCACAGTGCCATATGGGTGAACCCCTGGGGGTGTCCTTGCAGTGCCCCGGTGAGTTGGCACACTGCTTGGACAGCACTTGAAGGATGTGATGGGCACTAAAATCTCATGCTCAGGAGCCCTGTGGTTCCCTTCTGGGCAGGCGTTGGAGTCCAGTGTGGTTCTCAGAGTGTGGTTTGCGCCAGAAGTCCCTCCAGCCTTGCCGAAACATCAGCGGGTCCCAGCCCCGAGGTCTCTGCTCCGGTCTGGGGTGGGGCCTGGGGATTTTCATTTCTGCTGAGTTCTTGGGAGATGCTGATGTGGCTGATCTTGGGACCACACCTTGCGAGCCATTGCTTTCTTCAAACTTTTGCTCATGTGACCAGGAAAACGCCCAGCGATGACCATTGTGTCTTATAGCAAAAGTTAGAAACAGCCCCGAGGTCCATCCCTCAGTGGGGAGTAGGTGAACCTAGGGTAGCACATTACACCACGGGCTATTAGACAGCAGTTAAGTGAATGAGAGGGAAAAAATATACATATCTCAACAACCACAGCTCTAGGAAGATGTAAATTGCAGGCGTCACTGGGTGATGTCATTTGACTGGTAAGCTTATAAATAATTTAAAACCTGGAGTGGTGGTTCAGGCCTGTATTCCCAGCACTTGGGAGGCCAAAAGAGGAGGATCACAAGTTCAAGTCCTGCCTGGGCAACTTAGCAAGGCACTATCTCAAAAATTAAAATTAAAAAAAAAATGGGAAAAAGGGTTGAAGATGTACCTCAGTACAGAGGCCCTGGGCTCAATCACCTGTACAAAATAAACAAATAAATAAACAACCTCCCCCAAATTTAACAATACAATTACATATAATCAATATAATCTAAGCATAAAGACATGAACTAGACACTAACCTAGAAAGAAGAACACAGAGCCAGGTAGAAAGGAAAACACAGAGACTTTGATTTATCTGCTATGTTTTTGCTTTAAGAAAATAAAATTGAAGTAAAGTATGGCCTTTCTTAATTTTAGGGGCCAGTGACATACTTTTATTATATTATCCTTTCTGCTTTTCTATACTCTTTAAATGTATTTTAAAAAAACAGTAATGCATGCTCATTGTAGAAAATTTTTAAATGCACAAACGAATAAAGACAGAAATTTAAACTGTATACAAATTCACTGTAAACACTTCAGCATTCTTTCCAGTTTGATTTGCTTACACAGAGAAAAGTTAGAGACTATAGGTACTATTTACATTTTGTAACCTGCTTTTGTGGCTTAATACAATGCTGTTTTTTCCATCCATTAAATGGTTTCAGGCACAACCTTCCTCTTGGCTACATAGTAACCGGCCACCCTATGGCAGTAATGACCTCACCCAGCCCTATCGCTCTTTCCAGCTTCCAATTTCTTACAGTTGAAAGTAACTAGGAGGTGAGCAATGTCACCAGTTTTTACCTGGATTAATTCTGTCTCGGCCGGGGGCAGCACTGTCCTTGAGGTTTCGAGTCACAAAGCAGGTGGCCCTGTCTGTCCCGCTGGGGTGGCTCAGGGCTGTGAGTGCAAGAGGCCTGGATGGGATGGGGATTGGGGACCATGAAGTTCCTGGACCCCCAGAAACCCAAGGAGCCTGGGGCCACCTGCTTCTCCCTCCGAACCTTCAGGCACATGTGACCCTGGCCATGGACATGGGCAGCCAGGTGAGGAGGCCTGGCTCCAATGGGAGACACAGGCTTTCTACTGGGAGGAGGTCACACCTTTAAGAGGTGGTGGCCTCACAAGGTCATTAGGGGTGTGACCCTGAGGGCACACGGGACCCCAACCTCTTCCTCCCTTTGGGGATCCCGGCAGTCATGAGATGAACAAACTGCCCTCCGCCCCTGACACAATGTACCGTGTGTGACTGAGTGCCCTGAACTGTGGGCCACAATAAACCTTTCCTCCTTTTAGGATGTTGTCCCAGGCATTTTGTCACAGCGCTGGACAGCTGGTTTAGACACAGGGCGGAGAGGCCAGGGCAGAGCTGCCGAGGCCTGAGGGGGAAGGGGGCAGCAGGAGAGGCAGCCCGGAGAGCCGGGCTGGGCTGGGATTTGGCTTTTGTTTTCTCTCATTTTGTGTTTATTACCAGCTTTATTGCATTCTATTTTACAGATCATAGCATTCAGCCATTGTAAGGATCTGAGTCAATGATTTTTAGTGACTTCCTGGGTGGCTCCCCTTCACCAGAAAGCAGTTTGCAGCCCTTTCTCCCCCCGCAGGGAGCCCTTGCATCCACATACTTCCCACGCCCGTCCCCTCTCCCGCCCAGGTGCCCGCCATCTCCTTGCTGTGCTCTAACTACCAGGGCCGGAGCCACCTCCATGATGGCAGCGGGACCGTAAAGGGCTAGCGGGGAGCCGCAGGCCTGGGGATGCAGTAACTGTTTCCTTACTGCAGAAAAGCAGCTTCTGTCGCAGGCGTCTCAGTGAGAACCCACACGTGGAGCTTCCCCACGCAGGCTCTGTCACGCCAGGCGGTCTCGCCTTTCCCCACACTTCCTGAGCTAACAAGGAAGATTCAGCACGGTCACCAGCTTAGTCGCTGACTCCTGACCCAGCAGCCATGGGCACTCTGGGCTTGGGTGACCTGGGGCCCTGGAGCTTCAGGGTCCTGAAAGGGACACTGAAGCACAGGTGATGCCACAGCATAGTGACTCTCTGGTGACATTATGTGACTTTGACATCACATGACCTTGATGTCATGTGACCTGGCCCGCTGGGATGGTCCTCCTCACTACCTCTGCCCACCTTATACTCGTTTGCACTCTGACGTGTGTGCTAGGGGGTGTAGCTCAGGGTGGAGCATGTGTTTAGCATGGGGGGCATCCTGGGTTCTGCTTGCAACACTACATTAAAAAGAGAGAGAGTCTGGCATGGTGGCACACCTACAATCCCAGCACTCAGGAGGATGAGGCAGGAGAATCTCTATGAGTTCCAGGATGGGCTAAATAATGAGCTCAAGGCTAACCTGAACTATACAGTGAGACCCTGCCTCAGTTTAGCCTGACTGCCTCTTACAATCAGGTGTGCTTTGAGATGCTATGTATGCAATTCTTTAAAATAACACTTACTTTTTTTTTCCAAAAGTGTGCCAACTGGATGTAGAAAAATAGCACAATAAATAAAGATCTAACTCTGTGATTTCCCGCTTAGAACAGTCACTGTTGTGTGTGTGAGTATATACACTTCCTCTCTTTTCATTTTATTTATGCTTTAACTTTCATGGGGTTTTGTTGGTGTCTGTTAGACCCCCCATGGTGGTGACGAAGGCTTAGACTGTGAGGGCACAGCATGGCTCTTACGGCAGCAGCCCCACACTGTGCTTCTGGTCCTTTAAGCTCCTTTCCTGACCCTGCTCTCATTTCTTCCCTCCGACCATGAGCGGAGGGCTCAGCCTGGGACCACGACCCCTCTCCGGGGCCACAGCTGCTGCGTAAGGATCCAGCGACCAGCAGCTGCTAATGGCTGTGAACCCTCCAGGCCGCGCCTGTGCCGCAGGGTGCTCCACGTCGCGGGATAACCCAGTTTTTACAGCAGCTATTCCCATCAATCACTTATCAATGGATCTCCCCATCGAGGCAAGGAGAGAAGACCTAGGATTCACAAGGAGACCTGTGTTCCCTTCTCATCAGCGTGACTGGCCCACAGTTCATGGATCCTGGAGGAATGTGAAAAATGAACTTATTTTTCTCCTTATACTTGGCATTGGGTTTGGCTTCAGCCCAAAAGGGAGGCAGCCTCCTGTGTGTGTGTGTGTGTGTCTGTGTGATAGCCCCTGTGCCAGGTCGGGAAGGGGGCAGGAGGAAGCGGAGCCCAGAGAACCTCTCCTGTCCCCTGGGTCACAGGTGGGGAAGGCGGGCAGCAGCCCCTGGTGGATCCCACAGAGGTGTGGGAGGGGGTCCTGACCCTGAACTGAAGGGCAGGAGACAGCAGGAAGGGGAAGTCACAGGCATCTCCTGTCCCCAGGCACTGTGGGGGGACCTTGGGTGTCCATGCCACTTGAATGGCCCCCCAACTGTGGGAGGTGGGCGTCTGCACCCCATCAGATGTAAGAAAAAGACAGCTCGAAAAGGCAAGTGAAGAACTTGCTCAGCCACATGACGGATGAGCTGGGGACTGGGACGCAGTCAGGGTCTGGCTTCGGCGTCTCAGCCCTTCCTGTCGCAGACGCGCCCCAGCCTGGAGCATTCTGAGATTCAGCCTTGCAGGCAGAGAAAGCAAAAAATTGTGATGTTTCATGGCTCTGGGAAGAAAGCCTCCTCCCCCTTTCGGAGCTGGTGACTGAAGGACTCTCAGGGTGGGAACAGCAGAGAGGGGACCGTGGAGCTCACGCCCTATGGTCCTTCCCCAGGGCCTCCACTTCCTAATGGCAGGAGCTGGCCCCAGACAGGACCCGAATTCCGGCCAGGACAGTGTGAGCTCCCTGAGCCCCAGCCTGTGTGCCTTTCCTCCCGAAGGGGCTGGGAGGCAGAAGGGGAGAGCCGAGGGTGTGCGGAAGCATGGAAAAGGCCGTAGCTTCAACTGAACCTAGAAATGCAGGCTCCGGGACAGAGAAGCTGAGATCTCTGCTGTGAATGTCAGTGCCTAGGGAAGCAGCGTTCAAGCCAGAATGCAGACCTCTGCTGGCTGAAGAGGCCACCGAGAGGTCCTGGGCGCTGCAAGTTTGAAGGGACTTGCGCTCTGGTTCTGTTTCTCATGGTACATTTCATAGAGCTGATCTCCTCGCAATGTATCCAGTTTACTCTAACCCTCTCCTACCTTAAGAAAACAAGAGACTCCTCACCCTTCCGGAAACTGGAAAGCCTCCCAGGCCACTAAACAAAGAGGGTCTCTTTATAAGGACTAGACAAGCCACAGAACCCTCAGGACACGAACCATTTCCAAGTCTCATGTACTATTCTTTTTCTTTTTTCTTTTTTTTTTTTTTTTTTTTTTTTTTTTTTTTTTTGTGATAGGATCTCATCGTGTAGTTCATGCTAGCCTTGAATTTACTGTGTAGCCCAGGATAGCCTTGAACTCATCGCGATGCGCCTGCCTCAGCCTCTCAAGTGTTGGAATTACAGGCACGCACCACCAAGCCTGGCCGTACATTTCTATTAAAGGGAGAAGTCCAGCTTTAGATGCAGGGATTGTAAATCCAGATATATAGCAGCGTGGGCTGGTGGTGTTAATAACAATTTTTGTTTAAAACATTTAATTCTTAAAGTATAACTAATCTTTTCTGGCACTATTGTGTTTTTCAGGATAAACTGAGAAGAAGTACAGATACAGCTGTAATGTGATGTCTTTCATATTTGTGCACATTAATAAAATGGTTATTTTGTCAAGTAATACTGTAATGGGCTTATTCCAGACTTAATCAGTCTTCATCTTATTTCATCTTGTAAAACCTTGTAAAATGTTTCATATTTTCTGCCTCCCACTTAAAATATGCCAAGTGTCAGCCAAGTTTTTTAGTGGAATTCAGTCTTCCTCTTTTGCTAAGTACATATAAAAATCTGATCATAATCTCCAATGAAAAATTGATGCTATTGTTTCAGATTCTTCTTCTTCTTCTTTTTTTTTTTTTTTTTTTTGTGACACTGGGGATCGAACTCACAGCCTCATGCCTGCTAGTCAGGTGCTTAAGCCACTGAGCCAAACTCCCAGCCCTAGTTTTTGAGGCAGGGTCGCACTATGTAGCTCAGGCCGGCCTTGCGCTCATGTTGTAGCCCAAGCTGGTCTCAAACTCACAACGCTCCTCCTACCTCAGCCTCCCGAGTGCTGGGATTAAAGGCGTGCGCCACCATGCCCAGCTTATTGCTTCAGATTCTTATTTAATTAATTCCCCATACCAAACACTAGATTTGAATAATTATACTGGATCAAAATGTAAATATTGACCTGACACCTTTAGGATACTATTTTATGAGATTTATAATAAAATTTATGTTAATAGGTATTACAGTATTCTTGGAAATGTTCACTAGAACATTTCTAGAATCAGACATTTTCTGATATAAAGTAGCCCGATAGCTTTAACAATGTGTACTGGTTTAATGCTTAAATTATTTATTTTCTGTGAATAGAACCAACCAAATTTACAGTTTGGGTCTTGTGAATATACACTTAAAGCAAGTGATAATATTAAAGTATTTACTAAGTGTATTCTGCTGTCAAAAGCTTAAATAAATTAATACATTTAGATTTCCCAACCTTGTCTGAAAACAATGGGTTAGGTCAAGTGCCCCCAGGGAGAGAATACGATTAATAATCATTTCATGAGTCTTAGCAGGAGTTCCTGGTGTTCATTCCAGAAAATGGTAAGAATAACTCTAGACACTGGGTAAAAAAAATTGCAAGTAAATGATTTCTAGTTTTTGGTTTTCATCAAAATTGAACAGTGGTTTGTTATATGACTTTCAGGCATGTAGGTTAGTAGTAGTTGAGGGAATAAGGATGGCAATACTAGAGCAAAACTCCTTTCCCTGCCTTCTATTGACATAACCAGAATTTCTCAGTGTCTCTATAGAACAAACCAGAAAAATAAGTGCAGAATAAGTGTTGACTCATTAGAACAGTTAAGTCATGTTCTATCCACACATGACCTAGCTGGAGAAAAGCCAGGCCCATCTATCTCAGCTAAAAATGCATTTGTAAAGCCAGGCAAGGTGGCGCATGCCTTTAATCCCAGCACTCAGGAGGCTGAGGTAGGAGGAGTGTTGTGAGTTCAAGGCTGGCTTGGGCTACAACGTGAGTGCAAGGCTGGCCTGAACTACATAGTGCGAACCTGTCTCAAAAACACTGGGACTGGGAGTTTATCTCAATGGCCTAAGTGTCTGCCTGGCAGGCATGAGGTTGTGAGTTTGATCCCCGGTGCCACTAAAAAAAAAAAAAAAAAGCATTTGTAATACTTTGCTTTTGAAGTTTTATAACTTGGTTTCTTTTATATTTATTTTGATTAATTGCATACTACCACTAGACAATTCAATCAAAATAAAATATTTTAATACTTAGAACACTAGCCATAAAAGCAAAAAATTTAACTGGGTGTGGTGGTAGATGCTTGAAATCCCAGCTACTTGGGAGGCTGAAGTAGGAGGAGCTCAAATTCAAGGCCAACCTGGGCAACTTATTAAAACCCTGTCTCAAAATAAAAAACAGAAAGTTGGGCTGGGAATGTGGCTCAGTGTTAAAGCACTTAATGAGCATGTTCAAGTCCTTGAGTTCAGCATCCTGTTTGAAAAAAAATGATTTAAATATATATTAATATTTCTTGTTACAGAAGACTGTGATAGGGTGATCCGAAAAACATATTCAAGCATAAAATTACATTGCATTGTATGATGAGTGGAACAAAAATGAGTTCAAAGAAGAAAAAGCAAAAATTTTCTAAATTTGCATTTTAAAGAGTTTGTCTATATATTTTAAAATAAGAGGCAGATTATCAAATTCATAGAGATAGAAAAGAGAATGGTGGTTGCCAGGAGCTGGAGAAGGGGAAGGTGGAAAGTTATTGTTTAAATGGGTCAAGTTTCAGTTTTATGAGATGGAAAGGGTTCTAGAGATGGAGGTAGTGGTGGTGGTTGCACAACAAAGTAAATATAGTGCGTTAGCTTTCCTATTGCTGGACACAATACTCAACACTCACAATTTAAAGAAGGGGAAGTTTAACTTAGTTTATGGTTTGGGGAGATTCAGTCCATGGTCGGCTGGCTCCAAAGCAGGAGAATCATGGCAGAAGGGTGTAGTGAAACAAAAGTGCTTAGTTTATGGTGGCTGTGGAACAGAGCAGGGGAAGAGGCCCAGATAGGAATTTAGGGACTGAATACAGTACCCAAAGTCATGCCTCTGTGACCCATTCAGACATACCCTGGAGCACACTCTGCAAATCTGATAGGCATTTCTTAGTCCTATGAAGCTGACATATCAGAATTATTGGCCATGTACAATTAATGGTATTAAGCATCACACATAAAAATGCTCCAAATGATGAATTTTATTCTATGTGTATTACACCACTGTTAAAGAAAAAAAACAGATGATAGCAGATCAAAGTGTTAGGATATTCAGATTTCATTAGATACATTCAAAAAAGTGATATAACAGCTTCACTTAAAATTGACAATATCTGTAATGTGCCACAAATCACACTTTTTGCAACTATTTAATTCACAGTGAAAAAATTTGGGTGTCACCTTAAAATGTGTGTAATGCTTTTGAAGTTATTTGAGGACATTCTCTAGCAAACACAAGAGGAAAACTTTTGTTTTTGAAACCTCGGTGCCCTTGAGCTATTTCTGCAGTTTCATGAAACTGAACTGTTTTCCATTAAAAGTAAAGATTTAAACCGCCTGAGGGAGTGTCACCTCTCTTAGGGGTTTATATATTGGAGTGCCTGGTAACATTTCATTTAAAGAACAATGGGGAAAGGAGAGAGAGAGAATGAGAGGGAGAGGGAGAGAGAAGAGACAGAGACAGAAACAGGAACACAAAGAGAATTATGTTTCCAAAATAAAAATGGCTTTAAACCATTGCTGTTCAGCAGGTTTCCCAATAGGGCACAATAACACATCAAGCATGTTCAGCCCTGTCACATGAGTAAAAACTGTCACCTTCTCTGTACCACCTTCCTCATCTCTTCTCAGGCTAAATATGCCATTTCCGTCAGGCAGGGACCTGCTGTTGGACTCCTCCAAGACCTCCGGGGTGGTCTTGTTCCTTGAGATTCTTCAGGTCTGTCCTGAGGGTTCCCTGATGCCAGGGCAGGAAAGGAGCTCCCCACGGGCACAGAGATTGGGGTCAGGCACTGTTTCCGGGTGTCACACGCAGGCAGCTTTTCTGGTAGTGCCACCCCTGGTTGATAGTTCTTTGAGCGCAGTCTTCAGGAAGAGGTAGCTGACATGAATTTAGGGACCATGCACCATGGAACACACGTCTTGAGTCATCAGTACCATACCTTGCCCAGAGAAAGGCTCACTCTGTGACAGGTGTGTGGCCCATGAGACCGAGGAGGGGACACCCTCTTTGATCCCTGTGCCATGCCTGTATTCCTCGTTGAATGACCTACCCATTTAATGACTGTTCAGATTTAGAACCCACTGCTTGGACTTACAGCCTTTATTTGTGTAGTTCTGTACATCCTGTTTATATAGCTTCAATGTTTTTGTACAGTACATCTTGTTTATACAGTACTATCATTTTTGCCGATTATACTGAAAAATACTGTAGTTTTATGTTGTTGTACTTTACGATATTGCATGTAAGAGTACGCAAATACAAGCAAATTCATCAAATTGAAATTTCCTTTGACCCTTAATTGTTCTAAATATTGTATGTATATACTATACACAATTCCTCATTTAGCGACCAATTCAACTAACAACCTAGTTGCAGGAGCAGAACTTAGTCATTAGACATATGTACAGATGCTATGTGGGCTCCAAATCTAGGCCTCAAGAATCTTTGAGCTATCCTGACTTGCTACCTTGGAAGCCTGCTGCCTTAGCATGGACCTGCTTGAGATACACAATGAAGCCATGCCTGCAGCCCAGTCAGGCCCAGGCGTGTGAGGCTCCCCCAGACCACCCCAGCCAGCCAAGCAGTCCACTGACAGGAATTTCATGAGAGCCCCAGTGAGGTCAGCTGAAAAACCAGTGCTGGCCCCGGCCCAAACTGTTGACTTACAGAACTGTGAGCTGGTAACTTGTTTGAGACCACCAAGTTTTGGGATGATTCGTTAGCTCGGATGGCTGCTTATAAACATTTGTACTTCCCTTCCATACCATGGCTTTGTTGTAGAGAGGTTGCCTCCAATTCCTTCTATACCAGATACTGGCCCTCGTGAAGGGGATGTGAGTAGGGATGACATGTGACGCCTCTGGACTGAGGTTTCAGGGGTTGGTGGGGATTCCCCACCCTCTCTCTCTCTAACTTGTTGACTAGAAACACAAGACGGAGGTTTTAGGGCTTGGTGAAACCACAGGATCCAATGAGCCTGAATTCCTGGTCACCATGTGACCAATCTCCCCCAGTAAGTGATGCCAGCCTTGGACCATTACAAGGATGATAAACTTCTATTGCATGAAGACTCTGAAAGTTTGGGACATTTATTCAGGTAGGTAACGAATACAGGAGCTCCCAATGGTATATCGCTCTGTTGGGCACTGTCCCAAGCACAGTATACTCATTAATTCACTTCGACCTCCCAGTACCCTCACAAGAAAATGTTCTATTGCCCCCACTTTGAAAGAGGAGAAAACTGAGGATTATGTGTCTTCCCCAAACACACGCTTCTAGAATAAAGTGAGGCTGAAATTTGACCTGGAAAGTTTATGTACAGTGTGTATGCAAGAGTTCTGGTCTCTGTCTTGCCTTCTTGCTGATTTCTTTCTTCTTGCTGCCTTTGGTTCCTAGTTATCTCTTCTGCAAGATGGATTGGGAATAAGCAGGCTAAAACGTGTTAGCTTTCTCTACAACTCTAACACCCTGGGTTTCTATGGTATATTAGTCCATTTCTCATGGCTATAATGAAATACCTGAGGCAAGCTATTTGTGAAGAAATAAATTTATTTAGCTCACAGTTTTGGAGACCGAAAGTTCAAACAGCATGGCACAGACTCAGGTGAGGGCTCCACAGCCTGATGGGAACATGTACAGGAGAAATTTGTCACATCTTGAACTAAGAGGCCAATATTTATACTCCTGTGATAACTTGCTCCACAGACTGATATTTCCTACCAAGGACAGTGCCCACAATAACCTAAATACCTCCCTTTAGGTCCCACCTCTGAAAGGTTTCATGCCCTCACCCAACACACCACCTCGATGACCAAGTTCCCAAAGTATGCACCTCTGGGGGAATAGATAACACCAAACGATAGCGTGCCATTCTCAGATTCAAACAGACACAGCAAATGTGAATCTGGTAATGAAGGAATTCACAGCAACACAGGAGAAAAAGTCTCCACTCCTTAAGCCCTTGGAGGCCCATGGAGGTCTCCAGGCTGTTTCTGTGGTCAGAGGGAGGTTGGGGGCACCTGGCAGACTTGGCTAATCCTGAGAGCTGCAGTGCCTCTGATTCAGGGGCAGGAGTTGAAATGTGTGATGCCTGCATGCTGGTGTCTCTACGTAACCCCAGGCCTCATGTGCCTCTTCTTGGCACTTCTGGAAAGTTGGTACCCAGTGATGGGACAAAGAGGCTGGAACTTAGGATAAGGGAACTAAAAGACAAGAGTCCTGGGGTGCAGATCAGGCAAACAGCTCAACTGCCCTTTCTCCTGTGTGACATACGGGAAAGGAAAGCCAAGAGAGACTGAATGGTGTCCTTGAATTTCCCAGGTGGTTGAGGCCCGGGCCTGGAGCTCAGCTTTGACTGCTGGCCCAGGGCTCTTTTCTCGCATGGTGCTGCCTGCTCCCTTTGAACTGTGCTTGGCAGTAGGATGACTTTTGCCTGGATATGTTCGTTTTTCAAGTTTCTGGTACAGAGAAACATATTTAAATATAGCTGTGGGAAGTTCTTTTTTCTTTAATTTTTAATTTTAAGAGAAGAAAACCAAGCAAAACAAAGCAGAACGAAGTCAATCAAAACAAAACAGTGCAAGTGACACATGGTTCCAAAACAAGATAATAAGATATCAAAATGACTAACATAATGCCTCTTGTTGTCTTCAAAACAACTGCCCATACCATCAGAGTAAAATCAAACAAAATGGAACAGAATAGAACCAATAAAAACATAACAATGAACACAATACAGGACTTCAAAACAAGATAATAGTAAATCCAAAATAGCTACCATAATATATCTTGTTATCTTTGAAGTAATTGCCCATGCCATCAGATATAATAAAATCAAACAAGACAAAACAGAATAAAACCAAACCAAACCAAACAATGAAAACTATACAGGACTGCAAAACAAGATAATAGGGAATTAACAGTGGCTGCCACCTTCGGAAGGAGACCCCCATAGATGCTATACTGCATTTTGTCATCCTCTAAATAGAGGATCAGATTACTGGCTTTAGGCCTGCAAAGTCAATGAACCACTAAGCATTACAAGCATTAAGTTTTATTTTACTTCAACAGTATCATCCTAGCCTGTTTCTCCAGATCAGCCGGTCACTCACGGGGTGGAGGGACCTTGGCTCTTCTTGTCTCTGAGCCTGCGTGCCAGGAGGGGCTGGCTTCTGGTTGTCCTCCCCATGGCCCGCAAATGGCGCCAACTCACAGAAAGTGCCCAGCTTCTTGTTCTCCTCCCTGCAGCCTGCGAGTGGCGCTGACTAACAGGAAGAGGCTGGCTTCTGTTTGTCCTCCCCACGGCCTGTGCATGGTGCCGACTCCAGTTATGGGAAGTTCTTGAGTTTCAGGAAACCTTATATAGATGACCTCAGCTGGAGAGAAGGGCACCACAGACCCCTTGACCCCAAGTCTTCTGCTACCCTGTGCTTCCCCAAAAACCTCTAGTAACCACAGTCAGAGGGTAGTGACTATGAGGCCTCTGCTTGGAGGTAGTTTCAGTTTCGTCTGACACCTGCATTTTGGAGCTGAGGCCTGGACTCTGCTCCCAGCCATGTGACTCCTGGGAAGCCTCCATCTCCTTACCTGGGAGGTGAGGGAGGGGGAGGGTCAGATCCCTGTGGCCCACCCTGTAGGAAGGGAAAAGGTGAACAGGAAGTGCGTACTTACATGTATATAAGGAATGATCAAAATATATGGTGAGTGCTTAAATCTAAAAATTTATTGCAGTTAGAAGGAACATTTTATGACCATGGCCCCTCCCTCAAAATATTCCCCTCACTTTGAATGTACTTATTCCATCATTCTTGTCACTTTCTGAAGCAGTTCTGGAATTTCTCTTTCACGAATGTCTTTAGTTACACTGTTGTAGCTGCCTCAATGTCCAGAATCCACTTAAACCATTTCCCAAAGGGTTTTTGACTTTGGGGAAGAGCCAAAATTGAGTGCCAGATTGAGTGAACAAGGTAGATGAGGGCACAGTGTCTCGTTTTTATGAGCCCGCCTTTCTGTTGGATGGCACTTAGCAGCAGCAGTCACCATATTTTTGATCACACCTTACAAAGACACTCTTGAAAGAGAACTTCCAGAAATGCTTCAGAAATTGGCAAGAACAATGGGATGAGTATGTTCAAAGTGAGGGGAAGATTTTGAGGCAAAATACTGGCAATGTGTCTTTTATTATAAAAAGTTGCTATCCTTTGATCACCACTTTGTATAGATATGTATGCTCATTTCCTAGCAAGCTTTGAAACTCAGTAAAGGAACTTGACTAGAAACAGAAGTGATACTAATGCAATTCTATAATTATGAACACTTATGGTCAATACATTTTCTCACACACATGGGCAGAGGAAAAGCTGTATAGACAGGCTTATGTGCAGGACTCTGGCTTTCAGAGTAGACTGTTTTCTTGTTTTTGTTTTTGTGTTTTTGTACCAGGAATTGAACTCAGGACCTTGCACTGGTCAGGCAGGGGCTGTGCCACTGAGCTAAATCCCCATCCCTAGACTGTATTTTTTACTCCTTTGCTATTAGTTTCATCCTGAATTTTGCTCCTCATAGCTTGAGCATGGCTGACAGAGCCTCCAGGTCATGGCAGAGTGCTCTCCTGGTCAGGATGCTATGAAACGATTGTCATGTGGAGGGGACACCAGCGTGGCTTGCGGTACCTGATGAGGAATCTGACCAGTCAACTGACTCACTCCAATCCTAGACACTTCCGTCTGAGGAGCACTACCTCAGCCATATTAGTCAGGACTTGTTCGGTTGAATGTGACAGAGACCTTACTCACACTTGCTAAAACACAAGACTCCAGAAATTGGGAAAACTGGATGTAGCGAAATCAGCCATGACTGGATGGAGGCACACTCTCCCTCTTGGGCTCGATCTTGCTTCTCTCTCTGTGAGTTGTCTTCACCATTTTCTCCCCCACACAGGGTTACCTGAGATGGGGGTGGCATGGAGAAAGGGTGTGGTCATGCTGCAAACGCCACCATTTCAGTCTGCCCAACTAGTGACTCTAGAAGAAAGAGACCTCAGGGCACACACAACTCCAAGGGAAGGCTCCACAAAAGTCTACATGTTGGCCTCTGGACCAGCACCATGTGCCAGTCAGGTTACGGCAGGGGCACTGCCACTGACAGTTAAATCGAATCTTCTGGAAGGGGTCACATGGGAGAGGCAGTTTGGTACATGAGGGGTACTGTTATCAGAGGGGGGTCAGAGGGACCCTGTGAGAGACCTCAAAACAATAGAAACCCACTAAAGGTGTCATATCAGCTCCCACTAACAGGAACAGAGACTTTCATGTAAAGCACCAAGGGCCCCAGCCAGCAGCTGGTGGTGATCCTTGGGGGCCAGGGATGCAATGGGTTCTCTGTGGATCTTGAAGCTGCAAACCCAGCACTGCCACTGCTACAGTGTGGCAATACTGGCAGCCAGCTGGGGTGAAGAATAGTCGCTGGGATGGCACCCCTCTCTTCCCCGAAACAGGAAGCCCACAGGAAGCAGCCAGTCAGCAAACAGGAAAGAACAGGCCGGTCTGCCACCATGGGCCTCGCAACTCCCCGTCTCCCCGACTCACAGGAGCAGCTGGCAAAGCGGAACTGTGGAGGCAGAGGGGCCAGAGGGCAGGTTGGGGCACGGAGGTCTTGACTTCATGACTGGGCCCTGTCTTCCTTCAGGCATCTGGACCTGCGAGGCCAGCGACACTCCTGACTTGCCCGGGTGTTCTCAGGGTCAGGCACCCTTTCCCACAGAGCAGGCCCTTGAGAGTGTGGTTAGGTGTGGCAGGAGTTGCCCAGGGGAGATGAGTCCTGGGCAGCTCCTGTCTGGCCTGAGCAGTTGTTATCTGTCTTCTCTGGGTGCCATTCCAGGCTCTCTGGAGGCCCACATGGAGCGAAAAGAGGGGTGTTGGACACTGAACTTGAACAACATGGGGCAGGCTTGACCCAGCCCTGTGGATGTGCCCTAAACCCCTCCTCATCCTCAGCCTCTTTTTGATGAAGTCAACATTGGGAGGTTTGGGCAGGTTATTGGAACACTCGAGGCCTCACTTTCCCAAGAACAACACCTCAGTGCCTTAATCCCTGCACTGGGAGACAGAAAGGGACTCTTTCCACCCTGTCCAATCATCGCCTCTGTCCCGGTCCTTGCAGGAGAGGTATTTAGCATAACACATCACAGTTATGCTTTGAAGACCCTCAATATTAGCAAGACAGAGACATCTACGGAGGTCAGAGAAGAGTAAAACCAAGGACCCGGGACAACTGGGACTTGCTGGGCAGGGCTGGGGGTGACACAGGATAAGGCAGGGCTCCGGGGTGTGGAGAGGGGAGAAGAGGACAGACGGCAAGGAGGAGGGGAAGTCCTCAGCAATCCCTGAGCTCCAGGTGGGTTGTGGGCTGCTGAGCCTTCAAGTGGGACTCCCAGCTTCCAGCTGCTCCAGGACAGGACATCAGGGGCAAGGGACCCACAAAGACTTATGCACTGTGTGCTCAATACACAGAAAATGCTCCAGTCATTCATGGAGGCTGCACCTTGGTGGCTGTGTCTTTCAGAACAGAACATGCAGGGAACAGCAGGGGTGTGCCTAGGGCCACTGTGGACTCGAGCGAGTATTAGAAGGGCCTGTGTGGCAGGAGCCACTGGTCTGTAAGCTCAGGCAGCTGCATGATCAGCAGTGGTGTGGCATTTCTCAGAGCAGGAGAGGGGCAGGGACAGGCGGGCCTAGGGGATCAAAGCACAGAGCCCCCCTTTTCATCCAGGAAAGGGATCGGTGAGGAGCTTGGTGTCCCAAAGGGAGGCTAACTGGGTCCTGAGGACTGACGGGTGTCCTCAGACCCGCCTGGCATGCTCCCAGGCACCAAGCACCTGCTTCCTCCAGGATTCATTTACCTTTCCTTTGTTGAGTACAGCTCGTGGGTGAGGAGTGGTTTGTGCTGTTTCCTTCCTCTTCCCTCCCTTCCCTGTCCCTTCCTTTCCTTTCCCTTCCCTTCCCATCCTTTCCCTTCCTATCCCTTCCCATCCCTTCCCTTCCCTTCTCTGCCCCTTCCCTCCCCTCCCCTTCCCTTCTTTTCTTCTTCCTTTTCTTTCATTTTTTCTTTCCTTTTAAGCAGTGAGCCAGTATTGTGGGAAGATCCCAGTTCCTGGTGACTTTTGAAACTGGGGCTGCGGAGGCCAGGCTGTGTGTCATATGCCCACTCACTACCCCCATCTGTCATGCTCATTTCCAGATGAGTTTTGCTTCCTTTCTTTGGAATTGGTGGGTGGGGCTGGCAGGTAGAGAAGTGTCTAAGCTCAAACTTCTAACACTTTTCCTGGGATCCTGACATACATCAGGGGTGGACATACTCCTCTTCCTTCTCTGCTTCATAGCTGTCCCTGCTGGGCCACCCCATTCAGAGATGGGCCACAGAGCTCACATGGAAGGATGGCTCTAGGTTGAGACTGGCTCTGCCCCACTCCTGACTCTCATCTATAGATTGATCAGGGAGGTGTTGTGAGGCTCAAGGGAGAGGACTAAGGTAAAAAGTTGAGCACAGTGCCCTGGTTATGGTAAATATGATGTATTATAAGCTTTTATTAGTAGGAGTTGTATTACTTACATATGGCTATTTTGATACATTGCCAAAAAGTTGGGTGGCAGAAAGCAACAGCAATGTACTGTTTTATGGTTCTGGAGTTAGAAAGCCCGAAATCAAGGTGTCCTTAGGCTGCACCCCCTGGAGGTTCTGAGGCGTCAAGCTTCCTTGGCTTGTAGCCTTATCACTCTAATCTTCAAAGCCAGCTCTATCTCAGGACTTCTTGATCCATCTTTCTGCAGCCGAGTAATCTGGGTTCCTCCTCATCTAAGATCCTTAATTCATTCGTGTTTGCAGAGACCTTTTCTGCCATGTGGGTAACTTTTGTGAATTCTAGGGATTAGGATGTTGATGCTTTGGGGGAGCCCATTGCTCAGCCTCCCAGGGAGGAATGGGTGGAAGGAAGTCAGAGACGCATGAGTGCTGAAATAAAGGAGAGCTTATGTACAAACACACTGACCCTGTATGCCTGGATATCCTGAAGGGGCGGAAGAGGAGAAAGGGTCTATGCTGTAATCCCCTGGAGGCTTTTCCTTAGCACACTGAAGGTCACTCCTCAGTCTTTATCGGGTGGGTGCTGACAGCAGCACCCCTGCTGTTTATCCAATGGCCATTCCATTGCAGGTAATCCATACTTAATTAGCTTCTATCATTTTTTCTTTGCAGATGTGGATTTATGTCTCTTTATCCTCTTAGAGTGTTTATTCAATATGAGGTCACACGTCTGATCTTTGGAAACATCTCAGCAAAGATATTGCCTCTTTCAACACTGCCTCTTTTCCAGTCTCTGGGTTCTTTACTCCTGGAACTCCTCTTGTCCTAATGAATTCATCCCTCTTAATTTCCCTTTTCTACTTTGTCTCCTTCTATCTTTGCATCTTAGTTACTTTCCTTGTTGCCAAGACAAAATCTCCAACACCCACGAATGAAAGGAGAGGTTTATTTTGGCTCCCGGTTTTCAGCCCACAGTTGGCCGGCTCTGACGCAGGAAGGGCACGGTGGAAGGGTCCGCCAGAGGCCAGCTGCTCACGTCACGGGAGCCAGGAAGCAGAGAGTTAAGGGAGGCGCCGCGGAGGGAGGCGCACCCTTCCAGATTAGTTAATCTGGTACTAAAATCGGTACTAGTGAAGGCTTAGTAGAGAAACAGACTGAATATAAGTGTATGTGTAATTATGCAAAGGGATTTATTAAATGGTAGACATACGGGATCACAAGTGAAAGACTCACAATGGTTGACCGCAGGATCAAGAACCAAACACGGCTGTCTGCGTGCTGCAGGGAGAGAATCCGGTAACATTTAAAGGTTGATGGCCTGGAAGCTCTCTGTAGAGTCCCCTGTGAGAGTCTGTGTCAGAAGACCCAACAATCTGCTTTGGAAGACCAGCGAGCCCACGCTGGAAGGTGAAGAAGCCGGAGACTCACGTTCAAAGGCAACGAGGGATACCAGAGCTCCCGCAAAAAGGGCACACTTCCTTTCTCCTTCCGTTTTTCACTCTACCCAGGCCACCATCCTATTGGTTGGCGCTACCCACCTGTGGGGTGGGTCTCCCCCCGTCAATTTGCTGACCGACACATCAATCATCCACAGACACGCCCATCTGCTAGGTGGTTCTTACTCCTGTCATGTTGACAGATCACAATTAACCGTCACACTCTGTAATTTCCTTAGCTCCATTAGCACACGTCCCAATTTCACCTTCAGTTATGTAGGGAGTGTCAATTTTAAAGAATCAATTATTACTTTGTTCATATCTGTGATTTTCTCTTTGGCGTCTTTCCATCCTTCTGTTTATTTTTTCCAAAATTCTGTTTTTATCTTAGTATATTTCTTCTTTGATTTCTTTGAGTACAGCTATTTTAAAGTTCCTAGACTTCTGTATCATTTTTAGCTTCTCGCTTAATGTTCGTTGGTTGAATCTGCTGATTATTGCTCATGACTTTGGATTTCTTTGCATGTGCTGTAATTTTGTGGGTGAAGAGCTTCTGTAGCCTCCTGCATTTGCTTCCACTTTTGTCAGGCACCTCCAGGGTGGTGCTGTCATTCCCGCCACTGTCCCGAAAGGATAAACAGTCTCTGGACCAGTGTTCAGGTGAGTTTCTAGGCTCAGAACATCTGTATCATGCTGGCAATGTGAGAATACCTGTCCATAGCTTTGGGCACAGACACCTTAGGTACAGATACCTGATGGGTGACTGCTTCCATTTCAGTCCAAGTTAAGTTGTCCAGCCTTGTGCCTAGTATCCAGGTCAGGAAGCAGAGTTTTCCAAATCCTACTTCTAAACTGGAGAGTCCTTCCTTGACTTCTGGCTTTCTTCAAGGAATTCAGCCCCAGCATCCCTGCTGTCTGCATATGGCCTCGACATTCCTCCTAGGTGAGAACTAACATTGCAGCTTCCCAATACTGCATGATTCCTTTCACAGAGAATTCTGGAGAAGTCAAACTATAGGGACAGAAATGGGTCAAGGGTGGCCCGGTGTGAAGGGTGAAGAAAGGGGTTGAATACAAAGGACAGAGGGACATTTGGGGCTAACAGAACTGGGCAGCACAACCTTGTTTGAATTCCCTGCAGACAATGCACTCCTTTTTCATACCCATGAGGGAATGCTCTCATGGCCCCTGTGCCCCAGCAGCCATCCTTGTGGCTTGGGACAGTTGTCTACTGTGTGCAGAATTGGGCTGCATGTCTGCCACTGGATGAAAGTGCAACCTAGGGAGCAGTCTCCTGTCTCCTGGCTCCAGCCTCTGTGATGGAAGGTGGCAGGGGAGGTACCTGGCAGGCTCATCATCCCCTTCAACCCTTGTCCTCCTAAAGGTGGCAGACAGGGCCCATATCTTGGGAGTTTTTCATCAATCAGTGGAGCCCATTGGGCTGAAGCAGGTGCTGCCAAGCCCCTCATCCCAGGGGGCAGTGCTGATCCCACAGAGGTGAGGCAGCAGGCAGGGGTATGGCCAGGGTGTGGCTGGCAACTCTGAATGGTTTGGAGAGGTGAGGACGGAGCTCCCTTACTCATCCAAATTCAAATTCCAAAGTGTTTGCAAGAAGACAGTATTACCTAAACAGTCTCAACCCAAAATATCAGTTCCTGTTTAAAAATATTCCATTAGAAAAGCCAACATTTGCTGCAGTTGAAATATACTTTTGCATATATCCCATCATCGATTCCCAAAATCTAACACTCCTATTTGTGGGACTGAATATTCCATTTGGTGGAGCAGATGAGTTCAGTGGAGTGGTTGCTTGGCAAGTTGAGCTCTGCCCATGGGTGAATGGGTCTCCTGGTTTCTGCTGGGGTGGTCTGGACTCATCTTCTGGATGGAGACAGGAAGCCTGCTGTTCCTGAGTCCAATGAGAGGTGATGTTGTCAGAGGAGCCAAGGTATAACTGGCCCTGGGTGGTCCTTTGAGGCTCTGCCCAGATTCTTCCTGGTGACCATGTGCAGCATCCGCCTGGCTCCCGTGGACTTGCTGAAAAGCTTCTGAAAGATCTAGCTGGAGGAATTCACAAAGAAGATACTGGGGCAGTGCTTGTCTTTGACCTATCAGTAACTCTGGAGGAATCAGGAACCCGAGGGACTCTTCTTTCCCTGGAAGAAAGGGGCTGAGTGCTTGTGAATCCAAGGACTCTAAACATGGTAAGGACCCAAGTCTGGGAAAGACAGTTGTGTTCCAGAAAAGGCCAGGGCATGACAGGGTTGCCACACCCACCTGGTGAGGCAGGGCCACCTGCAGCTGTCCTACTGCACCCCTGGTCTGAGAGCCCCTGTGGGGGAGTGTGGGAAGGAGGGGATCCTAGGACAGAAGCCACAGGCAAAACCCAACGTTATGCAGCAAGTCCTAAGGATGTGTCACATTCCATCTTTGTCAGCATGAAAGCCTGTCAATGTGGCATGTAAAAAAAATGAGGTCATATTTGTTTATTTTTGCAAACAATCCTGATATTCTAGGCATGTAAGCAAACAAGGTAACTGGGATGTGGTGGTTGAGTAAAGGAGGATGTCTGCCACTTTTAGAACATTGCTAAACTGGTCTATTCCCAACAACAAGACACATATTTGTTGATGGACTCAACTGTTAATCACAGCTCTGCCAGCCAACTCATGCATCTACTTGTGAGAAATATAAGGCACACTTAATCACTGGTGAAGGTTTTCTTAGTGTAGCATTGGCAGAGTTTAGAGGTTCTGAAAAGTGTTTTTCTGGGTGAAGAGATGGCAACCAGTGTAAGGCATCTAAGAGTTTTCAGCACACAGGTTTAAGGTGTGCTGTGGTGGGCCAAAAGAATGTTATTAAATTGTCAGATGGGAGCAGATCAAGGGCCTAGGAGAAAGAGATGTCTGGATGTCTAAGGCCACTTGGGTCCTGGACTCCACACTTGACCTAACCCCCCCACTGCCAGGAGTCAATTCTTTCCTAGCATTCCTCAGTGCCAGCTTCAGGAAGAACTCTGTGCACCCCCACCTTCTCTGGAAAGGGAGAACACCCTAAGAGTACTACAAGCATCACATTTGTGAATCAAACATTTATTTTAAAAGTTTCGTGTTGACCTGAAGAATGCATTGTGCTGGAAAAACCATTTACTTAAATATTCAAGTTGCAAAATGAGAGGTTATTGGTGCCCCCAGTGCTCAGCCACTGCTCGGCCACTCTCTCAAAACAAAGTGTAAGGACCATTTGTCAGTGTTTTATTTGTCTGTTGCTGCAAAATGAATCACCCAACCTTTAGGGGGTTAAAATGGGAGTAATCATTTAATGGTTCTCATGGTTTCCTTAGGTCAGCAGTTCAGGAGGGACTTGGCCAGGCAGTTCTGGCTTGGGGTCTGCCCTGAAGCTGCAGTCAGATGCCATCCAGGGCTACAGTTGCAAGAAGCCCTGTCTGACCCTGGCAGACCCACTTCATTCATTGTCAGACTGGAAAGTGGGCACTGGCATGGCCCTCATTTTCTCTCAAGCTATGGGGATGCTTGAGTACGCCCCCAGCATGGCAGCTGGCTTCCCCTAGAATGATCTTGAAGGCCCAGAAGGAATTTGCAGTATCTTTAATGACCTCGCCTTGGAAGCCTCACTCCATCACTCCTGCCATGGTCTGTTTGTATGCAGGTGAGCCCTGATTCAATGAGAGAAGAGGCCACACAAGGCTGGGCTACCAGGGGGCCGGGATCACTGGGTCCATCTTAGAGGTTGGCTCTCCAGTCAGTGTGGAAAGCAGACAACCCTCTGAGACTGATGAGTTCTACCTGTAATGAGCCCCAGGCAATACCAGCATTTGTTCCACTGGGCCATGGAACTTATACTTTCCTAAAGCTGTAAGGGCCACACTTCGAATTCCTGAATCAGGGCTCTGTACCACCTTTGACTATATCTTCCTTCGCTTCTCTGTATTGCTGCTGTTCCACTGTACAGCAATCTGTCTCACCCAGGTTTTGTCTCGGTTGCAGGGTTTTGGTGCAAACTTTGTTAGGAATCAGCTGAGGCCCAGGATCTGGTTTTCATACTTTCCACAACCTTGGGTTGTTGTTGTGTCCTTGAAGTCTTGATGTTGCTATTGCATGTGTGTCGATTAGAAAGGAGGCATTTCTCGGGAAAAGAAACAGCATCCCCGGCTAATCAAGCTTCTTAGTTGCAACAGTAGAAAGCATTATGCTTATTTAAGCCAAAAAGAAACATAGTGATATTGAATGCTTTGCCACATCACTGGGAAAACTGGAGAACAGAGCTTGGGAAATGGGCCAGAACAGAAAAGCAAGCAGCTTTCCATCTCCCAGCCAAACCACCACCCACGAGCAGGCCAGGGAGGATGCACGTGTCATGTCCACTGAGAAACACAGTCTCAGCTGACATCTCTGCTGCCCCATTGCCCCCACTGCCCTGTGACATAGGCCCTCATTGCCACTGGCTCTGCTGCTCTTGCTACTGTCCCTGGATGCAGGAGCACAGCCACAGACTCTGCCGTGACAGGGAGGTGTCCTGCCGACCCTTCTGTTCTTCGTCATTGGATCCTGGCTCAAACCTGGGGCAGCAGCAATCTGAATGGCTGAATCGAACTCGTGTGCTCATTTCCTCTCACAAGCGAGACTGGAAACATCATCTGGCCTTCTTGACTTCCATCCTGGGAAAAAGACTCCATGTTCCATAAGGCTGCATAAGGCAGTGAATTCACAAACAGAAGGGTTCTGGATGCTGGGTTGTCAACCACCACCGTTAACCAGATGGTTGTCCACTGCAATGAGCTGCTACTTGGAGAACAACATTTGGGGTTTTATTATTACACCTGGAGTGTGCATTTGAAGTTGACCTGGGGTGACTGATCAAAAGAATGTCTACGAAAATGTCCAGTGAAAAACAGCAGTATCGAAGCAACAAGAAACACAATTTGAATGGAAAAACAATTAGTCCAGTTTAAAAAGTGGGCAAAGGATCTAAGTAGATGTTTCTTCAAATAAGATACAAATGGCCCATAAATACATGAAAGATGCTCAAGGGGCATTAGCCATCAGGGAAAAACATATCAAAACCACAATGAGATACCATCGCACACTTGCTAGGTAGCTATAATAAAATGAGAGATAGCAACAAAAGTTGGTAAGAACGGGGAGAAATCAGAGCCATCCTAATGCTAGCAGGGGAAGAAGTGGTGCACCCATTTTGGAAAACAGGTAAGAGTTCCTGTATCACCTAGCAATTCTATTCTTAGATATATACCCAGGAGGAATGAAAACATTTGTCATTTTGGACGAAAATCTGTACATGAATGTTTATAGAAGCATTATTGATAATAACTAAAAGGTGCAAGCCTCCCAAATTTCTGTCAGTGGATGCCTGGATAAACACAGCATGGTCAGCTGGGGTTACAGCTCAGTGGCACAGCACCTGCCTGGCAAGCACGAGGTCCTGAGTTTGATTCCTGGTACCAAAAAAAAAAAAAAAAAAAAGGTAAAAGGGCCAGGGATACAGCACAGCGGCACCAGTGCCTGTCTTGTAAGTGCAAGGTCATGAGTTCGATTCCTGGTACAAGAAAAAAAAGAACAAACAAACAAATAAAAAAAAAAAAACAGCATGTTATATCCATTCAGCAGAGTATGATCTGGTCATAAAAGGAATGCAGTATTATTACATGTCATGGTTTAGATAACTTTGAAGGAAGTGAAATAAGCCAGACATAAAAGGCTGCCTGTGATATGTTTCCATTTATATGAAATATCCAGAAAAAGCAACTCCATAGAAAGATAGCAAATTTATTATCATTAGGGATGGGAGGGTCTGGGAGGTTGAGGGTGACAGCTAAAATGCACAGGGATTCTTTTTGAGGTGATGCAAATATTCTAAAATTGTGGCAATAATTTCACATAGCTGTGACGATACTAAAAATCATGAACTGTAAACTTCAAAAGGAAGAAGTGCATAGTATACGAATTTTATCTCAATGCTATTATTCAGAAAAAAAAGAAAAATACTCACTCATCATGGAAAAGTAAAGGGAAAAGTAAATTTTACTCAGTGTTAACAGAGCATATCTTTTTGCTCCTAGGCAACACTTTTTTAAACATTATTTTAAATATTTTTGAAGATTATGCATATTAAACTTGATCTTGCTTTCTTGAATAACATAAATATTTCCCAGGTTTTTATTATTCTTGATAAGTCTATTTCACCATGTGAATGAATTATAAGTTCCTTAAACATTTCTCACTGTTGGACACTTCAATTACTTCTATTTTTTTTGGTTACTGTTAACTACGTTTTGATGGACATATTTGTTCTTGAAGTTTATTTGAGATTTAAAATTGTTCCTTGGGGTAGATTCAGAAGGTAGGATAATTGAGTTAAAGAGCTTGCATACTTTTAAAGGTCTTGATACTTAGGGTCAACTCACTTGGCAAAAGAAATATGCTTTCTTAAAAAAATTCCCTGAAAAGAAAGAAAATCTCATGTTCCACTCCCTCAAAACCCTTATGGTCTATAGCTGGGTGTGGTGGTGCATGCCTGTAATCTCAGCACTCGGGATGCTGAGGCAGGAGGATTGACATGAGTTTGAGGCCAGCCTGGGTTGCATAGTGAGTTCACAGCCAATAGGAAATAAGTAGTGAGACCCTGTCTCAAAAAAAAAAAAAAAAAAAAAAAAAAGCAACAGCAGCAACAACAACAAAAAAAACTCTATGGCCTAAACTAGGTTCTCTTTTCCCCTAGTTTCCCCTTCTCCCGCCTCATTTGTGTTAGCAATGGATTTGCACACCAATACACGCAGTCTATACTGCAGGTTTATTTCACCTAGGTCCCTGAGTCGATTCCACTCTGATAACATGCAAGACAACATATCAGATTTTTTTCACGGCATAAATGCACAGGGCGAATAGCCCAGGAGAAGGGGACAGGGCAACAACACCTGGAAGCTGAGAAGTAGCTGTGTAAGTGGTAACTGATGCAGCCGACCCAGAGAAACTGAATTCAAGATCAGTCCAGAGGGGGCTCAGGGACAGGGCACCCATTCCTGGGAACATGAGTACAAAGGCACAGAGGGTTGGTTACAATCAGATGTCCCAAGATCACCCTGCCCACTCCATGCAGCTGGACGCCAGGGGAGGCAGTGCTTTTATCCCCTGCAAAGGATAAACACAGGGTGCCAGACAGGGAACCCAGGCCCAGATGACGGCAGCAGCACTGTATTGGAAACAGGAGGATTATATGAAAGTTTAGACGGCAAATGATGAAACCCTCCTGCCTTCTTCCCCTGCTTGGCTTCCTGAACTCGGCCCCTGGGTATATGTGGTGTGATGGAAAAATACAGTGAATGTTTAACTTTTAAAAAAGTTTATTACAGTAAAAGATGCATTGCCACGAATGCCCCTCAAAATCCATGCCCTTTACTTCCAACACACTTTCCCCAGCACCCTTGCCTTTCTCAAGCAGTTCTTGAAGTACTGCCCCACAAGTGTCTTTAGTTGTGCTGTCCTGGCTGTCTCTGTGTTTACCTTTCATGGTTATTTTGACTTTGAGGAAGAGCCAAAGGTCACACAGGGCCACATCCAGGGAATAAGGTGAACGAGGACACTGTGTCATGACTTCACAAGCTGTTGGACGACACTAGACCGCAGCAGGGATTGTATTTTTTAATCACACCTCCTAAAGAGACTCAGGAGGCAAGACTTCCAGAACTGCTTCAGAAAGTGTCAAGAAGATGAGACAAGTGTGATCAAGTTCATCTGTGTGCTGGTAGGATTATTATAATGGATTCACCGAAATGTGTCTTTTACAATAATAAGAATTTTTAAATTTAAACATTTATTTCTCTATGTTCTAGGCAGGAGATGAATGAATCTTGTCCAGGCTCCAGGCCAAGAGAAAATCCTCAAGGATACTAACATTGAGGTGGCCGTGTTGGGCAATGTCCTACAGTGAAACCCATGGCCAACACACCCAGGCACACGCAAGGCGCAGGCCATCAGCCCTTCTGTGCAGCACCCTGGAACAGGACCTGACAGTCCGGGACCATCTAATCTCTCACGAAGAAGCCTGGAATGTCTCATTGTGTCTCCAACTCACTCAAGGATCTTCATGAAGGTTTATATTACATTGCTATCATGCACATCAACTTTTCAGTTAATTTCTACATGTTTGTCTTATTTTTGTTGTCATATGTGAAAGAAAACCTTCCCTCTAATATTACCCAACAGATCATCAATGTGTGTATATGAACATTACTGCTCTTCATATTTCTTTGTTAGCCCATTACTTTACCCAGCTTTCTTATTCATTCTAAAAATTTTCATATGGGTCCTGGGTTTTATGGGAAGACAATGACACCATCTTTGAATTATGATGACTCTGTCCCTCTTCTTTTTCTATAGTTATACTTCTTTCCTCTAGTTTCTGTACCTGGTCCCAATTTACAGAAGAGAGCTAATTAGTAGCAATGACAGCAGTCATTTCTTGCCTGTCCTTGACTAGATTGTTTCTAAGTGTCTTGCCATCAGGTGTGTTTCAGTCTGGTTTAAGAAAGATATTTCTTGTCATATAAAGGGAGCACACTTTTCCCTTTCCTCTCCACTGCCCGGAATTGATATGAATGTTTCCAGTGTCTTGGTACTTAATGCAGTATGCATGTCATTTTTCCACAACTTGCTATGTTCTGCTGTGTAAGGATCTCTTTGATAACAAAGGTCTTTTGAATGGGTTGATTAGACATAGTGGAAGAATCATGAGAAGACGCAAGGCTTCTGGGGGTATCTCCCCAGCAGGCAGCAACACCCCCGGCTACATCCGTGTCCTCCCAGTCCTTGCAGCCCCTTCCCCAGGATGAGAGGTCATTTTAATCTCTTGCCACTCAAATGTGGGCCATGGGCCAGCAAGTCCAGCATCATCAAGGAGCATATTAGAAATGCAGAGTCTAAACTGGGCATGTTGGCTTAACCTGTAATCCCAGTACTCTGGGAGACTGAGGCAGGAGGACTGCAAATTTGAATCCAGCCTGGGCAACTTAGTGAATTAGCAAGATCCTGTCTCAAAATAAAAAATTTAAAAAGCATGGAGGATATAACTAACTATGAATGCCCCAGGTTCAATCCCTAGTACAAAACAAAACAAAAAAAGCATTCACAAGACACCACCTCCTTCCCAAACAGATTGTGCGCACATCAACATCTTAGGAACACCTTTCTCACACAGAGGAGCAAGGACTTCTTGTTTCTCTTCTGCCACCATGCCAGCCCCTCTGGTCCCACATAATAGGTGTTCAGAGATGTTTTAGGGTGACCGCATGTATGTATCATGCACATACCAGAGAGACAGACAGACAGACACAGAAAGATGAAATAGGCCCAAAGATGCACACACATGTGCAAGAGACCTTTCGGGATCCCTGGACAATTATCAAGTGCAAGTCAAGATCTCATTGTGCAAGGTTTGGGGAAGGAGATGCCCCAAGTTAGTGCATGGGGAGAGCAGAGAGGAGAGGGCAATAGCTTTTCCTAGAAAGGGTTGCCTGGTGATTTGCTGTAACCGGCTCCAGATAACAACTCCCCAAAGTGCCTGAATTATGGGGGAGAGGATGCTGCCTGGTTAAATATCTCCAGACCTGATAGGGAGCAGCTGCTGGAGGTGGGATTTCCTCTCATTTTCTCAGAGCACTGAACTGGTTGAGAAGACTTAAGACTCAACAAGTCCCTGGGTGTTTCTTCTTGAGAAAGTGTCCCAGCTCCTGCACTGGCTTCCTTATTTGTAAAACAGAGATGGACAACATCCAACCTCGAAGGCAGGCTCCCAGCAGCTCATAAAGGGTGAGATAAATGAGGAAGTTCAGAGGAAGTGGACGGGAGCTCAGTGAGAGTGAGTTAGTGCAAATCAAAGGCGTCTGCAAATGGTCCTGCAGAGGCAGGATGGCCTTGGTGTCACTTGACACAGAATCTATCCTTGGGCTTCTCCAGGGAGCTCACAGGAAGCCGACAGAGCAGAGAACACAGCTGCCTTTCCCACCAGTCCTGCAGGTGCACAGGAGAAAACCAGGCTGCAAAGTATCATTTAAACTCCGGGATAGAGATGGGGTCCACTTCAAAGAAGCCTCATGTCAAAAGCATTTTGATATTAAGTTTTACAAGTGAGACCAGAGGACATCGATCAAGAGAGTGCTAGCGAGATCAATCGTCTGCTCCACAGACTACACTGGGATGCAGCATCACGCTCTCAGACCCAGGGTCGAATCTTTGGACACTTGGAGCAGGAGGTGACTAACATCATGGAACCCCTGCCATGGGCCAGCACTGTGCAAAGCTGCCTATAGCCACTTGCCACCTGTATCTCCCAAAGGACACTGGCCCTGAAGTCTGATCCTTTGAGTGGTCATGGAGACAAGTGGGGAATCTTTAAATGGTGGGGCCTCATGGAAAGTGATTAGAACATGGGGGTACCACCTCTAAAAGGGATCAGTGTAATGCTTATGGGACCTCAGTTAGTTCCTGTGAGTGCAGGTTGTTATTCAAAAATAAATGAATACATAATAAATAAATAAATGCAAGCAAGCCTGGCCCCCAAGTCTCGCTGGCTTCCTATCTTACCACAGGGTCTCTTCTGCCTGTGTTCCTACCCTAATTGTCCACCACAAGGATCTCATCAGAGGTCAAACAGATGGGCTGCCCAATCTTGGGCTTTCATCCTCCGAAACTGTGATATGCATAAACCTTTATTCTTTATACAGTACAAAGTCTCAGGCATTTTGTTAGAGCAACAAGATATGAGCTAAGCCACCATACTTGAGTGTGCTTAGGAATTAGTTATATTGCAAAACTGGAATTCAAGTTCAAATCTATCAGGCTCTGGAGTTCATATATGAACACACCACCACGCCTTCTAATCTCCCAGAAAGCAGTGCTTCTCAAATGCCAATTATGAGGATCTTGTTTAAATGCAGTTAAGGTTTTGAGATATCTAGGGTGAGGCCTGAGATTCTGCATTTCTCACCAGTTTCCAAGTGATTCTGACAACTATGATTCCTGGATCAAATGACATGGTCTCAGAAACAGTCTGTTGCAGCAGGTTCATAACCTTGAAGAAAGCACACTACCTTTCCCAGGCAGTGCTCAGGCCCAAATGCCTTTTTAAAAGTTCTCTTATTGATTCTAATGCACTCTGCAAGGATCAGGAATCTCAGATCTGGATCACTGATTCTCTAACTGTCGGGATGGAGACGGCATGTTGGTAGGGGTAATGAGTAAACTTTGCAGGACAATCTTAGGAATTTTTTCAAACTATGGGGTACACTTACCTCTTTAGGGATAGGTAGAGTTTCCAAACTACAATGCCCTGCACCTTTCCTGGTTTTGAAATTGAAGTGTGTTTCCCAAGCACATACACTCTGCCTACTTCCTGTTGACATTTGTGGGACGCTTTGACAGTTTAGATATTGGATGTCTTGAAAGGTCCGTGTGCTAAAGGCTTGCTCCCAGGGAGGCACTATTGGGAGGTGACAGAACCGTTAAGAAATGGGGCCTGGTGGGGAGTCTTTATGTCACAGGGGGTCTTCCATCAAAAAGCTTGAGTAACCTCAGGTGCTTCCTCCTCTTCCCTGCTTCCTGATCATGAGCTGAGTAGCTGGCCCGCCCTGATGTGCAGGGGCCTAATACAAAAACATGCTGCTGAATAGGCCTAGAAGTGAAGAAATCCTGAACGGAAGGAAGTTTTCCCTGTGTCATCGGTACGTATCCACCATATTTACGGAGCCCATAAGACATAGTCGGACACACGGAAGATTTGCACCTTTCAAGACATCCAATATCTAAAACTTGGCTTGGGTGATAGTGGAGACTGAAAGCCCTAGAAAAATGTCACCTACAAGCTGGAGAAAATGGATGGTATGACTCAGCCCAAGTCCAAAGGACTGACCTCCAGTGTGAAGCCACGGGCCAGCTGATGTAAACGGCTCCAGGGCTGCAAAACCAGGAGTAGAAGATGGATGTATGCACCTCGGGGAATAGAACACAAACTCATCCTTCCCCTGCCTTTGGTTCTGTTGGCC
Organism: Dasyprocta punctata; assembly: GCA_004363535.1. NCBI lineage: Eukaryota > Metazoa > Chordata > Mammalia > Rodentia > Dasyproctidae > Dasyprocta > Dasyprocta punctata. The sequence goes on along the minus strand of RJWM01015625.1, from coordinate 13,644 downwards.
CTGCTGATTGGATGATGCCGCCCACAGTGGGGAGGGCGATCTTTGCTCCATCTGTCTCCCCACTTGAATGCTAATTCCAAGGAAGTGAATTCTCAGCCACAGGCGTCATGGCACTGGTCTGATGGATTCTCTGACCCAGACGTCCTGGCAGACACTGCCCTGCCAGGGCCGTGACCAGGATCCATTTATAAAGGCAGCTGCGCATCAGTGCACGGCCCTGCCCGCAGGACAGGAGCTGCCAGAGGCGGGACCCAGCCGCACCTTGAGCCCTGCAGTGAGCGAGCATCAGGCTGGGGGAGGAGAGCGAATTTGTTTCTCTTCTAAAGCATTTGGCACTGAGTGGGCATGGGTCTTAGTATGTTTTGTGCTGAAATTAAAGAACACCTGGAGCTGGGTAATATATAATTAACAGAAATTATTTTTTTCATGGTTCTTGAGGTTGGGGAGTCCACAACTGGCGGGCGTAGTATCTAATGGTGGCTTCTTACTGAGCTGTTTGGGGCTAAACATTGACAGTGAGAGTGAGACTGAGAGACAGAGAGAGAGAGAGAGACAGAGAGACAGAGAGACAGAGAGAGCTCAAAGAGGGGGCCAAGCTCTTTTTTAATAACAAACCCATCCATGCATAACGAACTCACTCTCCTGACAATGACAGCTTGGTCCTCGTGACCTTGTCACCCATTAAATGTCTTACCTCCTAACAGTGTTGCAGAGGGTTTTGGAATCACATGGTTCACGCAATAAAGTGATGGCATACTCATCACAGCATGGCCCTCAGAGCTAGGACCCAAGGTCCTTAGCAAGGGCTCAGCCTTCTCTCAGAAACCCTGGATTTGGTCACGCAGCTCCAGGACAGCCCTGGGCACGTGTCCACAAGAGGCTCACGGGGGCCCACATGTGTCTTCCTCTAGCCCAACTCATGGCAAGAGCATAGCTTTAAAAGTGACACTATGTCCAGAACTCTGGAAGGCTGAGGCAGGAGGATCGCAAGGTCGATCCTAGCCTGGGCAACTTAGTAAGATCCTGTCTAAAATTAAAAATTAAGAAAGGGCTGGGGATGAAGCTCAGTTTGGTTCCCAGTATTACCAAATAAAAAGGAGATGGAGAAGAAGGGGGAGGAGAGGGGGA
>RJWM01015625.1:0-12416 GCA_004363535.1 Dasyprocta punctata | reverse complement strand
TGAGGAAGCCGCAGGCTCTGCGATTGCACTTGCACCCTAAGCTCTCTGGAAATGCTGTCAACTTACTGAAGACTGGACACACCTGACATTCCACAGTCACTGTGCATGGGTGAGTAGAGGACAAATGACCACCACACCCCTCCCATGGGGCAGGGAGCAGGAGTTGGCTTCCCGCCTCTGCTTGCCATCCCCTAGGGCCTGCCCCAGTGGCCTTGCCTGGGGCAGTGCGGGGGGGGGGTGTCTTGTGGCACCTGCTAGATGGGGGATGGCGATCCTGTCCTATCACTGGGTGCCGTCCCTGCCCCCTTCAAAACTCACCCCGCCGCCTACAGTTCACCAAGTGCTGGTTAAGAATGAACCAACACAGACGTCTCCTTCCCACCACCCTGCAGGTACAGGGAGCCAGGGGCCGCCGGAGGCCAGCCGTAGAGGTGCGCTTCTCTTTCCTTCCATGCTGACACATCTTTGCTCTCTCGCTTTTCCTTCCTCTGTCTTCCTAAACATTAATAAGAACTGCTATACAGTAATGCACAGAAATTACTGCTATGTAGTACTGGTACAGTGAATAATAACTGGAAACAGTAGTGTGTGGAAACTACATTGCTAAGTGCTTTCCTCTCACAGGTCACCCTCTGGGGTAAATTCTGAGGCTTACTGGGGTAAAAGTAAGCCTTATTGGTACACACCTGTAATCCTGACACTCTGGGAGGCTGAGGCAGGAGGATCACAAAGTTGAGCCCAGCCTGGGCAACTTAGTGATTTAGGAAAATCCTATCTCAAAATAAAACTAAAAAATTAAAAAGGGCTGAGGTGGTAGCTCAGTGTAAATGCCTCGGTTCAACCCCTCCTACTAAACAAACAACCAAACAAACAAACCACTGCAATTTCATGTCAGATAATTTGGTCAGCAACGGAAAGTGCCAGGGTTCAGACTGACGTCTGCCTAAACCCACACTGTTCCTTCCTTCCAGCCACTTCCTTTCTGGTCTTGCTCTTGTCCCCTGTACCGGCATGACCAGCTCACTCTTGCTAACAGAGCCGGGGACTGGCCTGAGGGTTGGTTCTGGGTCCCTTGCAGTCTTCGGTCCCCATGGACGAGGGTCACTGTCTATAGCCGTCCCTAGGCTTGTCCTCTCAAAGGAGTCACCGTGCTCCCTTACTCCTGACCGAAGTCTAATCATCAGGGCGCTGTGGCCCTGGAGTGAATCGTGTCGAACTGTGACAGCTGACAACAGCCCGAGACCGCCTGGGGTTTGTGATAAATGTGGAGGCCCCGCGTGCTGCAGCCATCTGTCCTCCGAGTGCAGCCTTGCTGAAAATGTCCCGTGCCCTGAGCCCCGCACCTGCCGGGATCAGCAATGCTGGCTTTAAATCCTGGCCCTGCGCACTGTGACCGTGTGACCTTGGCCATGGAGTGGAAGAGCCGGGGTCCTCAGCCTGCTCCTCGCCAGGCGACTGTGTCGACGCACATCTGGGAGTCTCGGCAGGGCGGGGCGCCGTGGGACCTGGTGAAGGTGACACTGCCTGCAGGCTGAGCGAAGCTGGGCTTGGGGTTCAGGGAGACTGTGGAACTTGTGTTCCCGTCCTCCTTCAAGGCTGCCCCACACACGTGCACAAAGGCATGGGTCTCAAGGTGCCTCAGTAAAAGGTTAAGGAAAAACACCCTTACAAAGGACAGGCTGAAACAACTTTCCCAGGGTCCTTCAGGCCTCCGGACCCTCGAGAGTCCCGTGGGGTGGGGAGCAGAGGCCTAGGGACAGCAGCCAGGAGTCTGCAAGTGCTGAAGGCCCCTCAGCCTCCCAGACTGACCGGGCCTGGGTGCTCCTCCCCTGAGATGCCCCTCCCCCTCAGCGCTCCTCCCCCTCCCTGCAAAGCCCTGCCCAATAGGGCCGGGAAGAAGGCTGGAGGTCTTGGTGGGCTGGATGTGGGTCAGCTGAGAAAGGAGCCACCTGGAGCCACCTAGGGCACCCAGGCTGCATGCAGAGGAGAGTGGGTGCCCTTCGCATAGAGAGCAATGTGCTCCGTCATGGGCAGGGCAGGGCAGGGCAGGGACACTGCCCAGTGGTAGGCAGGGAGACAGGCTGGGCTGCTGGCTGATGACTAGGGCCAGAACATGGGTCTACCGGGGTGGGGGCAGTTGAGGAAGTTGGGGAAGAGCGAGGGAGAAACCACTAGGGCCCCGAAGGGCAGCCTGGGAGTGCTGAGCTCCCACAGGTGGGCAGACCTAAAAAGAAGCAGGATACAGATCTTTATTGACTACTTGCTTTTTCCCAGTGTTGCTGGGGTTGCTGTGCTTCTTGGGGAGGTGGTAATCAACCTGCCTCGATGTGCTCGAGCAGAAGTTAGAGCTTTTTGCCCAAAGATTGTGGTTGGAAGAGATTCAAAGGCTGTAAGAGAGGAGCTCGACTCAGGACTCCCTAGTGCCCCTCTTATCTGTGGGATTCTCTGATTTGTGGAGATGGGCCGGACCTGGGGACGTGGCAGCCTCTCTTTCCCTCTGTGTCCGGAGAAGACGATACTCAGCATCCTTCTCCCCCACCTAAAGACTCTTTCTTTGCTCCTCCCCATGTCATCTGCTCGGGGCTGGGTAGGTCTTGCAGTTGCACAGCAGCTGGGGATTCACCTTTGCTGGGTCCGAAGTCCCTGTGGCAAGACCATGGGCCAGTCCCTGAGCAGGCATCTAACCCGGGGCCCACGCGCTCTGCCCCCAGCTCATTCCTTTGTAATAAGCCATGGCCTCTCTGGCATGGCACACCTTTGAAATTCTCCTAGTTTTGAAACATTTGCACAGAATTTTCTTTCCCATCTCAGTAGCTGAGAACAACAACATTATTCATTGCCCGTCTCAACATTTCTTTTTTCCTTATTAATTTCAGCTGGAACATTCAGTACCAGCCCTTGTTCTGCCTGACAATACTCCACACATTATTAGCACACCTCTCTTTCCTTGATTCAGTGAATGGCATTTCCTGGAGGTTGGAAAGATGGAAAGTCAAGACTCTTAAACCCCAAGATAGCTATGAAAGGGGGGTGTGGAGAGGGAGACTCAACTGGTCCCAGGATCCTGCAGAATGGGCTGCTTTGTCTAGATTTCCAAAGCAGCTTTAACAAACAATCTGAGGCGATGACGGACATGATGGGGAGATGCATTTTAGTCCAACACTTTTTAAATTTTAATTAAGTTTATCGGTACATTTTAATTACATATAATGATCATTTTCATCATAGGGACTTTGTACCAATACGTGACTTATCTCAATTCCTCCCCACCCCCCTTCCTCCATTCTCTTATGCTCCCTTCAATCCCTCTTGCTCTCTTTATTTACAAAAGCCTTGTTTCTGTTTTTCCTTTTCCATTCCTTCATTTCCCCCTCCCCCCTCCCTAGTTCCCCTTTCCAATTGAGCATTTTCTTCCTGTTTCATAGTATCTGGTATACATTCTGGTCCTTTTGGTTTCACATACCAGAGAAACAATGTGATATTTACACATGTGTGTTCGATTTATTTCCCTTAAGAGTATGGTCTTAGGATGAGGTCCACAGAAAAAGGTCTCAAATGGCTCCAGGGGATTGGAGGTGGCAATTAAAGGGGGTGAGGCCTTAGAAAAAGGAGGGTGTGTGCAGGCCACGGGTAGGGCCCCAGGACCGTTATGGGGATGAGAGGGTAACCAGGAAGGAGGAGTTAGGAGAAAAGTGTTGTATTGTAAACCTGGGGTTGAAGCCTGTAGGCAGTGACTGTTTGACCCAGATGCACCCTGACGGCACTGGCCACTCTGCCGCTGCCTTGTTTAAAGTCCCTAGAGTGACAATACTCTCCTAAACGGTCTCCAGGCCCCAGTCTGGGCTCACAGTCCTCCTACTCCCCAGTCCACTTTCCATGCTGGTCAACTCTGAGTATTCCCTGGCTACCAGGGTCCAGTGTGTCCCGTCTCCTCCAAGGGAACGCAGGAGGTGATCTTTGACAGAGTGAGGGAATGAATGATTAGACAAATGAACTAATGAGTAGAGAGGGTAGGTGTTATGCCCATGAAAGCACACAGAAGCCAGGGTTTGGGCTGCAGGCACCACGGAGCCAGGAGCCTTACTGGACAGCAGGTCGGGGCAAGGTCAGTGCCCTTCCAGCAAGGCAGGGAGAGAGGAGCAGAGTGGACGGGGATCGGGAGACCGAGGCTGCATCCCCTCAGCCCGCGATCGGGGCAGAGCCACTCCCATGTCCGCAGGATGTGATTCCCAAGCGCCTTCCCCGCGCAGCTCTCTGGGCTGTGCCGAGGCTCATCTGAGAGGTGGGCTGTGCTAGTGTTGTGAGGATTGAAGCTGAGCAACCACTGAGAGAGAGAAGGCTGCAGAAGCCCAGGTGGCGGTCCCTCCAGACCCACATTCACGCAGAGCGCAGTGTGCAGGTGCTGTGCACCTGCCCGTTCACCTGTGCTCAGCCCCTCAGGGTTGCTAAGAGGAGAGGGAGGAGGCATCCACTTCTACTTCCTTTCTGAAGATTCTCAAGGGACCTTGTCTGGAGCCTGCCTGATTTTAAGGGACCTGGCTTGGTGTCCAGACTGCTGCCCAGCCCAAGGGACCATGAGTAGTGAAGCGCGGCTGGGGGACAGCAGGAGGGAGGGAAGCCGGGCTGTCTCCCCTACCTCTCACTGCCCGTGGCCTGCTGGACCTGGACTCCTCTTCTGGTGTCCTCAGACGGCAGGAGCCAGGCGGAGAGCCCAAGGACAAGGCAGAAGGGGCAGGGCCTCTCACCTATTTGAGTGAACCGGTCTCAAGATCTCACTCCCTTATTATTAATCTTTACGTGAATCTTCAAGATTCTCAAGGATTAATGACTGTGACGTCTATTAAAAACTGGCAATCCAAAGCCCACTGATTAATCATAATACAGCACAAAGCCAGTGAATTTGACATCGGGAAGTTAAGGGATGGTTTAGAATAATACTTAGGCTGGAAATGCAAAATTGAGTGCACACAAGCTAAATGTTTTGTACACAAATAAAATAACTTGTAAATGTTTTCAATGGACAAAATGGAAGCAAGGAAGAAGGGGAAATTTGCAGAACAGAGACCAGTCAATGTCCCGGCAAAAAGCCCACGGGGCTATGACTGTGGAATTGGAAGGGTGGGCAGCAGGGGACAGCACACAGAGGACACAGGAGGCTGCAAACCGCCTCAGCAAGAAGAAAGCTTCACTCGGGGGAGTCAGAAGTGAAGGCCAGCGGAGGGCGTTCCCACAGTGCCTGCCGCCAGGGTCTGCAAAGTGCTGCCAGCGTGGTCTCCTGTGTGTCCCACACCCCTTTCAGGGGCTGAGGGCAGGGTGATGGAACTGCCGTCACCATTCTATTTATAGAGGAATAAGCTGGTGCTCAGAGTGCAGAAATAATTTGCCCAAGTTGCAGCCAGCAGCCTGGTGTGAGGCAGAGTTTCTGATCCCGACAGTGGGACTGCAGGGCTCGGGGGTACAGCCCTACACCGCGCTGCCACCACCGTGAGCCACTGGGTCACTGGCGTCCAAGCACTTACGTCTTCTTCAGCCCAGCTCCGTGTTCTGTCCTTCACTACGCTGAAGCCTGGGGGTGGGGTGGGGAGGTGTTACATTGTGTGCTTATTTATATACATGTGCTAAAATAACAATTTCCATTTTATAGAAAACACACCCCACTAGAGCTGCTTGGGGTATCTGCAGACACAGCAGGCACACGCTTATTATCCTGGTACCCAGTAGACCAAGCCAGGAGGATCGCCAGGAGTTGAAGCCCACCCTAAAATACATAGCAAGACCCTAGCAAGACCCTATCTCAAGACAACAGAACAAAACAGTTGCTTGGGGGAAGCCAGAGCCACATCTGTGAAGCTAAACTGACAAAGGGCGGCAATCGGCCGCAGATGCTGGGAGCCCGTTATTGTGCGTGCATTTTTATAACTTTTAGACATGATACTCTAAGATGTTAAGGTATTTTTCTCTTGATGAACAACGGAGGCCACGTGCAGACTCAGCCATCCTCCTCCGCAGCCGGCGAGGAGGAAAGCTGCTGGGTTTGTTTTTCATTGCTGCGTGGAGAGTGTCGTTAGAGAAGATGGGTGCCAGGTTTTCTTCCTCTGTGTTTGGCAATTTCTGCTGGAGCCCGTAAGACTCTAGTCACAACCTATTAAGCAGCATGCCAGGAATTGCTGTGCTCATTCCTCAGCTCTGCCTCACGCAGCCTGATGAGGCATAAAAGGAATCTCTGTGGGTACTGGGAAATGCACCTGTTATGGGCTCAATTGTGTCCTTCAAAGTCACACATTAAAACCCTAACCTGCAGGAACTCAGAATGTGGCTTCACGTGGGTACAGGACCTCCGTGGGGCTCTTAAACAGGTGGTCATGGTAGGTCCTGATCCAATCAGAATGGTGTCCTTCTAACAAGAGGAGATTTGGATGCACAAGGAGGCGCCAGGGACTTGCACACACAGAGGCTCCCAGAAGAAACCAAACCTGACAGCACCTTGCCCTTGGACTCCAGCTTCCAGAGGTTTAAGAAAATTAATGTCTGTGGCTTAAGGCCCCCTGGCTGCCGGGTTGTTACTGCAGCCTGAGTGACTCACGCGGTGCCCCAGCAGTGTGAACCCAGGACAGGAGAGCATGGGGTCTCTGCCGTGCCCACCCACTTGTTCCCTTCCTCTCCTCTCTCCCCTAAGAGGACAAGCAGAGACCCAGTGGTCACCACTCTGATGGCAACATCAAGCATCTTCAGGTGCGCTGGGATGGTCACCAGCCTTTAAATCCAGGCTCCTACCTTCCTTGTCATTGTCATTCTCTCAAAAACTCAGGAGGCTCCACTCGACAGTGTCTGCTTCCAGTCCATTTGATATGTCAGTATTGTCAACCAGAGATTTTTTTTCCTAGTCCCGATTCTCAACCCTGTCTGATTTTGGTTTCCTTCACCCTGCCATTCTCTCTCAGCCTAACGGTGGCTGCCTTGAGGCTGTTAGGCTTGGGTACAAAGTCCTGGTCCATGAATTGATTTTTGCCCCAGGCCTAATTCACTGTGTTTAGCTGAGAAGAGAGATTGCTGGATCTTCACTGCCCAAAATCTTTTAAAATTCAAACATTGAACACTGTCTGAGAATAAAACTTTCACGGAACCAAGTCCCTGAGGCTTGGGGATTATTACAGCGGTTCATAGATCCTCACTCATACAGGGATTAATTTTATCAGGGGCGATAGACAAAGCCCAACAGGGAGAGTTTCCTAGGAGAGATCGTTTTCCCTATCACTGAATTTCCGATTCTCTCTATTGCATTTCCTTTCTTCTTCTAGCTCATCTTTCTTGAGCTCATCTTCTCCTTGGAAGAGCTGGCTGGGTGAACTATTCTCATGACCCCACTGAATGTAAGAGCTCTTGCAAATTCTATCTGCCAAAAAGTCCTGGCATTAACCTTCTCGTTCCCTCGTTTCCATTCTTTCATCCCAGATCTGGAGCAGCTTCTAGGTTGTCACAGGCAATCATCTTTTACAAAACATGCCATCAAAGGGGACCACCACTCTCTGCTTACCCAATTTGCTGCATCTCTTTCCTCAGCTCCCTATTTTCATTTTTTTAAAACTGGAAGTGCCTCGCTTCAAGGAACAGATTCTTGCATGAGTTCGAGAATGCTAAACAGCTGCTAAACTCATCGAATAATCCAGGGGATGCAAAATGATTGTTCTTGCTCCTATTGCAATACAACAGTGATGGACTCAGAGGAGGGGTGAGGGACGCAAGAGCCCTGCTCCACGTTGTCACTCAGGGACCTGGACTCCTTCTCTGAGATCCTCGAGTATCTGTTAGGGTGCTGGACACCTCTGTGGATTCTGGTAATCTGATTGTTAGGAGAGGGAAGAAAGGTCATGAAGATATTTTTGTTTTGTGTTGTGTTACTGAGAACTAAGCCCAGTCGTGGTACACACTAGGTGTCTCTGAGCAGCATCCCCAGTCCTCTTTATTTTGATACAAGATCTTGGTAAGTTACCCAGGCTGGCCTCAAACTTGTGATCCTCTTGCCTCAGTCTACTGTGTAGCTAGGATTATAGATGTGGACCACTGTGCCTAGCTCTGTGGGAAGTTTTTCACACAAGCCTGCAAGAGCTTGCCCACTGGCAAGAACTATTCTCATGACCCTACTGAATGTAAGAGCTCTTGCAAATTCCATCTGCTGGAGAGTCCTGGAAGAACAGGACACACAGACTTAGGGTGCAGGCAAACTTCGCACAGCCCCACTTTTCCCTTGCTTCTAGGGTTATGGACACAGGGATAGACCTCAGTTCTCCCCTTGAGGATGCATTGTTGCCCCAGCTATGGGAGGCCTGTGTGCTGAGTCTTCACTTGTTGGCCTCCTCAGGAATCCACTCAGTAGCAAAGAGCCACCTTACCAGGATCAAGTCTTTCCTGGGGTAGCCCACATCCAATGACTATCAAAGTCCAGTCATTCTGAGCCAAAGTGGGACAGCTGTGATGTGGGGCCTTAGGCTCCAGGTCCCTGTGGAGTACTGGGCTGGCCAGTACAGTTACTGGGTTTTCTCAGCAGTGCTTCCAATCTGACTTCTCTCTTCCCTGTAGGCGTCCACACCGAGGGCACTCCCTATGAGGCACTCTGCACACAAAGCCCATCACAGAGTCCTCTTCCTCAGAGGCCCTAACCTGCAGCACTGGGAGACACACTGTAACTACATCTACCAGCCTTTGATTCTAGCCTGAGAATAGTTACTGTCCTCTACCATGGTCCCCGTGTAACAGGAATTAGTGAGACAGGAGTTAGGATTCTATTAGGCAGGAAGGACAGTGGCCCCAGAATGGAGTGACAAAGGCCAACATGGAGTCTGCTGAATGATGACCTTCCAGGGGTCTTATCATCCACCGGGATGTCCTACAGCTGTCAGAGCATGACCAGGTGTGCCACTGGCTCAAGGGGGAAGGGGCCCAGCATGGACACTGTGAGACACTACATACATTGGAACCTGGAAAGTATATGGTCTCCTAAAGGACAGAGATTATATTACTCACACAATGGCCTGAGTGCCCTTGTAATTCCTTAAAAACTCCTAGACAAAGAGCCCTCATGGGTATCCTACTCAGGACTCCCCCCCGGCTAGCAGGCGCTCAAATTCCCTGTCTTCATGTCTCTTATTTTCTTGCCTTTACATCTTTTAAGTAAATTCACTTCCACCCTACCTCTCCCATCCGTGGTTTCATTCTCCATACCATGGGACATGACCCCAGGATTCCAGGAACAACAGCCCCTGTAACTGTGCTCAATACACAATATATGCTCACTGCAGTAGATGTTTAGGTGAATGTCTACTTAAATACATGGGCATGCTTGTTGTTCTCCTCTGCTAGGCCATCACCTCCTCAAGAATAAGGCCTGTGTGGTTGTCTCTGTGTCATGAACTCCTAGCTGAGTGCCTAACACTTAACCATTACTCATGTTTTAGATGAATACAAAAATAGTGTGAATAGTTGGAAAATGGTGGGAAAGATCTTCTTAGACTAGGGCCCAGTCCAGAATTCCTGTGGAGGGAGGAAAGACTTAGGTGGAAAACCGTTGGTGGTGGGGAGGGCAGTTAGTGATTTACCCAGGGCTGATATTTACTACGTGGATGTTTCCCCAGTGGGCATTCTGTTGATTCAGACTCTTTTGATTTGGGATTGCCAAAGGATATTATTTGGGAGTAAAGTTTGCTCAAATTGCTCTTCCTGTGATTGCCCCCACTGGAGTTCTGCTGGGCAGGAAAGGGGGCAAGTTGTGGGATGGTGAAGGGGACATAAACTCCCCATACCTATGTCCTGAGCACAGAGGATGGGACCTGGCAGGGTAGGGGGACTGAGGGCAGATGCCAGGGAGGACGGTGGCCTCCATCGACCAGGAGCCTGATTCTCAGGATGCTCACAAGGAAGGAAAGCAAGGAAGCATGATAAACTCACCATGAAAGACTAGGCACCTCCGGGATGGTCAGGGAGACACTGAAGATAGACACAGTGCAGGCGTGGTGATGGGTCGCCTCTGAGGCCAGGAGGCGCTCACTCGGCAGAAGGCTCCTGCAGTCTGTCACCCATTCATTTTTTAACACCATAGTTCTGCAAATAGGGATGATGTCAAGGGAGTTTTAGATTTTACATGAAGTTGAAATAGAAGACAAGAACAATGAGAAAAATCTTGGAAAACCAAAGACCCAAGAAATCCATAAGTGAGAAATTCCAGAAAGAAGGAGAGAATGCAGGAGAGACCTCTCACAGGGCTGTGGTGGGTCTGCCCTGCCTCTTCAGACTGGCGTTGCTTCTCCCAGATGTTCCCCAGCCTGGTTGGGGCTCCAAAAGGTCAGAATATGGTTCCTGTGCCAGTCCTTGGACCCAGGAGCCCTCCCTTCCTCCTTAAAGCCCCAGTGCCCCTCTGAGGGTGGGGGTTTGAGCTCCTGAGAGCCCACAACAGCCTGCTCTTGGGTATGACGGAAGCCCCTCTTCTCTGTTCTACTTGACTTTTCGCTTCTGCCTTCCTTCTTCTACCACTCCTGTCCCGTATCACTCCCACCTACAACCCTGAAATGCCCATTGGGGCACCAAGGTGCCAAATCCATCTCCACCTGTTCTGCAAATGGCGGGCAGTGCCATCCTCCATGGCTGGAAATGGTGTAAGGACCAACTGGATGGCTCTCCTTCAATAAAGAGCAATTACCTTCACTTTAGCTAAACCTGGCCCTATCACCATGTACTGATATGTACAGAGCTGGCTAAGCTATTTGCTTTTCCCTTCAATTGGCTCTAAGCAATGTAAATAGGGCTAGCTGAAGTACTGATGCGTAATCCTTAAAGGCAGGCGACAATTGCTATTTTCCCATCTCAGTGTCTCCCTCTAAGTGGTTGAGCCCAGTGGAGTGGCAGAGCCACACAGCTCTAGAGCTGTCAGCTGGGTTTGAGCCTCTTGATAAAAGGCTATGACTTTCCAGGACGAAAAAGGTTTACACATCAAAACTAAAGCACCTGACTTCTAAACATTAAATGCTGTCTCAACTGTGTTTTGTAGATTGGTCTTTCTACATATCCTTGTCTCTGCATATTGCAGAGGTGCTTCCTGGTCTCCTAGCTAGCCCAGCTCACAGTATTCACATATTTCCCACCATTCTCACAGTCACTCATTGTTTTTTCTTTTTTAATTTTTTTTAAACTTGTAACACCAAGTGCATTTATCAGAAAAGAAGAAAGCCATGAAATATCCTCTTATCCTTCCATAAGAAATTAGAAATAAAAGACAGAATATAACAAAAATAAATAGAAGAAAATAATAATAAAGATCAGAAAATACAATCCCTTATCAAAATGCCAATATTATTTTTTATAAAAATTAACATTTTGATTCTTACATTTTTGTAGAAATACGAAAGACTCAGAATAGTCTAGACAACTTTGATAAAGGAACAAAGTTAGAGTTCTAACCCTCCCCAACCTCATGACTTATCACAGTTACATTAATCATGACAAAATGGTTTTGATATCAAGATAGACAAACCACCAAGGTACCAACATGAAGTCCCAAAATAGATACACACATAACAGACAATTGATTTCTGACAAAGATGCAAAAGCAGTTAAGTGGAGAAAGGATTGTACCTTCAATAAATATAGCTGGATATCCACATGCAAAAAACCTAAACCTTATAGCACATCAAAAATTTCTTAAGGCATCCAAAAGTCAACTCAAAATGGCTCCCAGTGGGTTAGTTAAAGTAAAGGTAGGTATGACCTGAGTCGTTGCTTTGGCTGAGGTCATTCTCTCTAGGGCAAAAAGACTAGGACAAGGTGTAAAGGAAATGGGGTCTGACAGACCTATGTCTTCTGTTAGAGGTGAAAACCAAAGATAAAATTATAGGGAAAAGTCCATGTGAACTAAATCACAAAACAAAACAAAAACAAAAGCAGGAGTCCAGAAACGTAAGGACCAACAAGATAAGACATTAATGGGACCAGAATTTTGTTGCCTGGTTGCTCCTAAAGGAGTAACATGCTTACGTGAGCATAATGGAATTAAATAGGTATATATTAATTTCTTCAGGTAGAAATGAGCACAAAAGCCTAAATTAAATTGACCAGAGACCTTGGATAATGTTGACACCTAGTTGAATGAGAGCTTGACAAGCACCCTTGTGGTGAGATTGGAATGAGGCCTACAGCCAACTTGGGAGACCCCTTTCCTCCTGTTGAAGTCAACGTGGACCTGCCAGTTCCCTTCCTCAACAACAGTGTCCTCAGTTTTCAAAGGAAGGATCTGGCCAACAAATGATTTCCAGAGTCCTCCCAGCTTTCCTGTTCTAGCCCCAAATAAAGGAAGAGACTGTGCTACAAGTGGTGCTGACCTGAATCTCCCTGGACGATCGCTGTGGGTGGGGTCAGAGCAGTCTTCCTTC